>JAUEKR010458004.1:0-11627 GCA_031762895.1 Corambe burchi
TACTACTACTACTACTACTACTGCTACTACTACTACTACTACTACTACTATTACTACTACTACTACTACTACTACTACTACTACTACTGCTGCTGCTGCTGCTATTAACACTATCAAAATACTGTATTGAGTAATTGCCTTGTCTCACGCAATAGATGCAATCATCGTGATGTATAAATGAATAAAGCGTATTACATAAATAGTACATAAAGTAAAACTATCATAAGATATAAATAAAGATAGACAGACAGGCAGATTAAGATACAAAACGGTTCTTTTATTTCTTTTGTCACACCATCCATTCATGACGTAAACCCATAGACTAAAGGTTCGAAACCTGATCCTCCCTCTCTATTATGATGGCAGGTTTTCGCGTAACGCTGTGAACGAAATTGATACACTTAAAGCGTTGTTATATTCACCAAGTCGAGAAAACTTTGGATAATACATAAGAGAAGACTGTTTTGGGAGTCTATTGTAATGGAATCACCTCTTTTGTAATTCTAGACTTATTTCTATTGGGGTAGATTACCATTAGTCTATTAGATCAACGTTTATCACCACTAGGTGCCTGAAAGGTCAATTTAGTGTCTATAACAAATGCAATAAGATAACACAATGTCTGATACCCTTTTTTAAGGTAAGGTTCTGTAGTTAGTTTATTTATTGTACAGTTTTGGTTTTATGTTTTGGGCAGGAGAGAAGCAAAATAGCGTGTGTATATTACTACGTATTACCAAATAAAAAAAAGTAAAAGTAAAGATTGTTCTTATATTATAGTGCACTTATCATCACAGTCTCAAGGCGCTTTACATCTCGGTTAATCCCCGGCCAACAGCAAACAATTAACACTGACGAGACATTCGCCTGTTAGGCGTGTTACAATTGTTTTTCGGACAAGACAGCTGTCTTAACAGTCAGGTACTCTATTGTACCAGAGTTCAGAGAGGCAATGGCCGCATAGCGCGCGGGAATCGAACATGGCATCATTGCCATAGCAGCAACAGCAGTACACCGCCTCCATCGACTGAGCTACCCACGCCGCCAAAACATATCCATATATCATTCTTTATTTCAACCTTTATAGTTATCTCTTTGCATATCAATATATCTGTTTGTCAATCATATAGTGGCTTTTTCTTACGTATGTCATGGTCTCACCACATCTAAATGAAATCCATGAGTACTCGACCAACGGTATTGATGGATTAATGTAAAAATTGTGCATGGAATAAATCGCTCCTTATATTATTATCACAATATTATGGTTGAATATACATATTCAACTAAACCTCACATATAGTGATTTGACCATTTATCATAAAAGTATAATATAATATTAAAATAAGCACTATAATATAATATGTAGACACAGTTGAGGCAAGGGGTATTAATAAATCATAATAAGAGACATAGAAATTATTCGTCTCATATTATGATCTATAATGCGATGTGATTTCAAGATCCTGCCCTATTTGTGTAATGCCGTTGCATCCAATTCAAAAGACGCAACAGGGGGAATAACTGTTGAAATAAAAATTAATTTTAATTATAAAGGGGTTTCACGGTAGCCGATCGCATATTATGTTAAAGCAAAGGCCTGCGGTTCGAAGGATTCCGAATTGGATCCTAGACTAGCTGGAGTCATGGTGGTTAACCCATGAGCATGATGGTTTACGATAAATGTTTATTTTAGTGATGCTGTACTCAGGTGACGCTCGATTCACGGTGAAAACAGCAGCAACAACAAAACAATAAACAAACTAAGAACAGATTCTCTTATAAAAAAAAACACAGTAACAATGATAAACTAGATTCTATAAAAAAAACAAAAAAAAAACATCACCAAACACAAACACCAACAAAGAAATAAAAAGAATCAATAAAATCAATCTGCAAAACAACACCACTAAGTTTTAATTGTATTTCCACGTTTATAGGATGATAGAAACGATTTGGCAAAATCACTTTGTTACACGCATTGGCAGTTTAACAAAATGTCAAAAGTTTGTCTAGATTTGATGGAATATTAATCCTCCAATAATTCTCAATCGCGAGTTTTTTTATGTATTAATTAACAATTGTTGACAACACCTTCTTTCCTATTACCTCCCTCACCCCACCAACACAATGTCCGGACATTACGATAATATAGTCTAAGTTGTTTGTTGTTTTTTTTTAGTAAAAAAAATTGCACGGATTTTTTAAATGCATGTTTACACACACATGTACAACTTACAAACAACAAGTAAGACATGATATGAAACAAATGCAAGATAAAAAACGACAACAAAACACATACAAACAAGCTTTAAAAATGTTCAGACGACAAGAGCCATTACATAAAAAAACATCAGCAATATACAAATAAAACAGAACCCAAAATAAGGCTCACACGATTTGGTTAAATTATTTATTGTTTTCCAGTTTCTTCTGTGACAAACACGACAGATTAAAATGAATTATTTTATTATTGATTGACAGCTTTAAAGAAAAGAAAAAAAAAGATAAATTGCTTGAAAGACACAATAGAACTTAGCTTGTTAGGAATTCTGTTACAATTCTTCAAAAATATTGCCTCCGTTGATATTTATTGATAAAACAGAGAACTTGGTCACTGCGAAATAGGTGCAAAAACAAATATCTGAGTATTGTTACCAGACACAAGTCGAGAACACCCACCCTTATAAACGAAAAAAAAAAAAAAAACCCACCCCGAAACAAAACAACACAACACATTTTGGACAGCATAAAATCGAAAGAAAGCAATGCATGGTGGAATAAAATAAATTAAAAAACCCATTAAAAACAAAACAAATTTAAAAAGAAGAACGCAACAACAGTCCAGCATAAAAAATGAAATTAAATTAAAGCAAGGATAAACATACTATAGTATCAGCAGTTACAGAAAGAAAAAAAATAACAAGCAGCATCAACAATACCAATCCTTCAAAAAAGGTTTTCAATCACTAAAAGCCGTTACATAAAAGCACCAATAACAAAACAAACAAACAAATAAACAAAAACAAAACACTGAACTGACACAAAGTTTTGAATGTTATTTGTCCTTTTCTCAAGCGATAGGTACGACAGGATGAAATGAATTATTATATTATTATTGATTGACAGCTTAAAAAAATATAAAAAATGATAAATTGCTTGAAAGACACAATAGAACTCATCAAGTTAAGAATTATGTTACAATTTTTCAAAAATATTGCCTCCGTTGAAATTTGATAAAACAGAGAACTTGGTTACTACGAAATAGGAGCAAAACAAATATCTGAGTATCGCTACCAGACACAAGTCGAGAATACCTACCCGCATGAACGAAAAAATAGCAACCATAAAACAACAGAACACATTTTGGAATGAATAAAATCGATAGAAAGCAAAAAAGAAAAACGAAAACAAAAAACATACAAAAAACAAACCCAGTGGAATAAAAAAACAACAACAATGTATTATTAAAAACAAAACAAAGTTAAAAAGAAGAATGCAAGAACAGTCCAGCACAAAAACGAAAAACAAAAAGCAATGGCAATCACAAAATACAGTAACAGCAGTTGCAGAAAAAAAAAATGGAAGCAACAGCACCAAAAACAATATTAATCATTCGAAAAAAAAAAACAGTTTCCAACACCGAGAGCCGTTACACACACAAAAAAAAAAAAAATAAAGGCCACTAATATTCATCCCCGACGGGAAATTCTTCTTTTGATTTTTCACCGTAAACCGAGCCTCGCCGGAAGTCCAGCGCGGTCAACGTAAGCAATTAGTGTAAATAACCTTGCTCAAGGGTTAACCACAATGCCTTCACCGAGGATCGAACACGGAACCCTTCGATCCGCAGTCCAATGCCTTAACCGCTCGGCCACTGTAACACCAATAACTAACAAACAAGCAAAAATAAATAAACAAAAACAAAACACTGAACTGACACGAAGTTTTGAATGTTTTTTTTCTCTGTTTCTCAAGCGCTAGATACGACAGGATGAAATGAATTACTATGTTATTATTGATTGACAGCTTAAAGATAATATAAAAAACTGGGCAAATTATTATTTGAAAGACACAATGGATCTCAGCTCGTTAAGAATTATGTTACTACAATTCTTCACAATCACATTATTAATATAATGACTATAATTATACCCTTATAATTGGACCCTTCGTTTATAGCGCCATTGTCAACATCGATTAGTGTTTTATTGTGTTTGTTTTGCTTGTTTGTATGGTTGTTTGTTGCAATGTTGTTGTTTTTTTTTTATTGTTGTTGTCGTTATAACTACTGAAATTACATTTTTGTTTGCAGGTCGGTACAATTCCTGACACAATTGTTGCTCTATGGTGGCATATTGATACTTTTTTGATCTAGGTAAGTGACATGATAATCCTGCCATAAAGTGCCGATTAGGTAAATTCGCTTGAAATCAATCCTTTCTTAATGTTTATTTTAATCATGTGACAAATTATTGATGGCTCTAAGTTGTTTTTCAGTCTCAATGGCATAATTTATTCATTTTCTTGTTAATTTTGTTTAGGAAGGTCTTATAATTCCTTGCACCTACAATTTTTAATGGATGCATGTAAAAGGCTTCCAATTGGCCTTATCTGAAATGTGATTTATCGCCCACTAATTTGGAGTTTAAAAAGGCCTCTTCTAAGCTTTCAGAACCTTGCCATTTGGGTTTCTGTTCATCCGTTAGTTCGTGGGGATCCATAAGGGCCAATGCTCATAATGCGATGCTGATCGACAAAAACACTTTCTTTCTGAAAACCGTAATAAATGATAGTATTGAAGAAATCCTTGTGCTATCAGTACTTTATCATTTTTTCCATAAAATATGAAAACCAAATTAAAGTCAGTGGCGCCAATAATTTCGCTGGTCTTCTATTGGTAGACTATCTGATTGCAATATTCAGTATATTATAATGATACATCATTAAAGTCATTGGGAGCACTTAATTCTTATTCATGGTCAAGCTATAAGATTATAATCTAGGACGTTAAACAGATCAGTATAATTACTTTTCACTATTGCTAACTAAAATATACTAGTACAGTGTAACCTCTGTGTAACCTCTGTAATTGGAACACTCAGGCATCGGGAAAACCGGTAAATTGGAACGAAATCCTAAACAATCAATTGTCAATAAACATAATAGCATAATCAATCTCATTAATCCTGAAACTCGGGTAATCGGAACTATTTCCTGAATTCACCGAGTCGTCCCAATTTTCTCACTGAGCTCTCTCTCTCTCTCCCTCCCGCACTCACTCTCCATCTATAATTCACTCTCATTATATCTTACACACTGTATCTCCACCTACCAATCAATCCCTCAGTCATTCATTAATTTTATCCATCCCTATAACAGCAGCATAATATGATAATCTACTGCATTATCCCTTCTACTTACTACGTTACACAAAGATCAATGGTTATTTTTTTATTGCACCCTTTTTCATGAATTATTCCACTTAATCTTTACTGAAGATGAATTAAGCCTTTACAATTCGCAATATATTGTCATTCACATCGTAGAAGTCTATTTTTATACGTGCATGTATTACTTTAGGTTACTTAAGAAAGACTGTGCTTATGAATTTATCGTTTGTTAATTATATCCTAAGGACTATCCCAAACCGTTTGGAATAGTCATGTCCTAATCACGCCGTCACTTATAATCCCCATATAACGCACTGGACTACTACGCCATCAATATATTTTAATCCCATTCACGCAATTAGATATTTCCACTCAGTGGGCGTTACCCGATTTTTGTCAGGTGACCTAGGAACCATGAATGTAAAAATTAAAGAAACAAGACGGTCTATCTGAAGCTCTAATCTAGGTCTAGACTAAGTTCTAAATTAGGTAGGTGAATTGAGACTTCAGAAAATGTCATTGACCAGAGGTTTAATAATATATTCATTTGTGCCATCACTGGAAAATTGAACTTTATGGTGATGGGTTGTTTTTTTTTTGTTGGATTTTTTTTAATTGTTTTTTTTTTTATGGTCAATAAATTGATCACAAAACGGAGAGATATGTACGCATCGTTTTCACCCACCGGGTATGATAGTTCAAAAACAAAAAATCTCCCCCCCCCAAAAAAAAAAGAGAAAGCAAATACAATATGTTGGTTATTTATTATATTAATGGGAATATTATATAACCTCAAAATACCCTTTTTATCTGGATAGTATGAGCTTCTTATGAATATCGGCCTCATGAGGTCAGAGAGAGGGAGAGATAGAGAGGGAGAGAGAGAAAGAGAGAGAGAGAGAAAGAAAGGAAGAAAGAGAGAGAGAGGTAGAGAAAGAAAGAAAAAAAAGAGAGAGAGAGAAAATAGAAAGAGTCTCAGTGATTATAGATCACCGAAAAAAAACAACTTCTGGTTCGAACTCTACTATTAAAATTTTAGTGAGACCTACCGAAACCGATATGGCCGGGGGATCACTGGATTATACTGTTATCCAATTGTATAATTATCCAATTGTATAATTAACAAAATGTATGATCCATAGATAGAAACATCGATGGAGTGAGAAGATAGAATGAGAGAGAGAGAGCAATGAATATAATATTTATAAAAAAAAAGAAATAGAATAATAGTGGTGTTGGGAGGGAGGGGGGGGGGTCTCATGACTTCTCAAAAGAATTTGTAGACACTAGCTATGTGTCACTTTTAGTTTATTTTATTTTGCTGTAGACTTCACCATCTTAGACATACACTGTACTACCTTTATAACAATCGTAGCTACTGTAAAACACCCCCTTACTGTGCTGTTATTAAAATTGAAGCATTTATTAAATAAATCATACATAAATAGACTACATACACCCCGCTGGGTGAGTGACAGGGTGATTTGAATAATTAGCGCATGCGTAGACGTCTAGTGTGACAAGTGCCACCTAGCGGGGTTCTTACTTGTACCCCAGCCGTTCAAATCTTCACCTATAGAAGAGCGCTACACAAAAGGGTAAAGGTAGATAATTAGGCATAATGATGGAAGATGAACGTGAATTGTAATGTGAAGTTTAAGTAAGGTGGATTATAATTAAGGTACTAGAAGACTCTAGTGCTAAGATTCTAGACGTCTATCATTGTGAATTTCCATCTTTATATAAATTTTCTAAAAATTATTATTACTTTAACCATCATATTATCATTGGTGGTCTTAGAATTATCATTCTTATACCCTTGATTATTATTATCACCAGCAGTGTTGCCCGGGAGAGTCTCAGAAGTTAATGCACCTATGACTTTTTAAGGGATTAATATAAAGGCTTCCCATACCCAGAGTTCAGAACCTTGCCATTGGTGTTCTGTTCATTCCTTAGCTAATGGGAATACTCATAAAGGTCAATATCAGAGTGATGCTGATCAATATCATCAACAACAAATCACCAGTAGCATTCACATTCGTACCATCATCACCTTCATCATCAACAACTCAATAAACATCAACATTATCATCTGTTAAGTAAACAGCAATAAGATTATCATCATCGTGAACGTACCAATGAAGTCCGAATTCCACACATCTATTTTTCACCTAGCATTAAAGACGCAGCACACAATGGTAAAGTGATAACGATGTCTGCTTCTGAATCTAACGACCCGAGTTCGAATCATAGTGAACACAACTATTTGTTCTGCGTTTTTCACACTCTTGATCTTAGGGTACGTAAGATC
Organism: Corambe burchi; assembly: GCA_031762895.1. NCBI lineage: Eukaryota > Metazoa > Mollusca > Gastropoda > Nudibranchia > Onchidorididae > Corambe > Corambe burchi. Next base: position 7,708 of record JAUEKR010458004.1, read on the forward strand.
TGACATCTAGTCGTCTCGGATACGCACGAAAAACTATGTCTCGTTTTTACATCTAAGCACGTTAAAAATCCCTTAGTGGTTTTAAATCGCAAAGAGCAGGCTGCTAAAAGCCGCCATCCTGGCAAAATTTGAAAAAAGATCCTACCCAATCAACGGTAATACTCAAGCACAATTGAGTCAGGTGGCAAAATTATAAGAAGAAAAAAGAAGAAGATCAAGTCAGCAGTAATGTTCCAACATGATTGAAGTGAGTTGGTTAAATTGAAAATAAAAGAATAATATTAATAGCATAATGATAAGTCACATGAATTTGAGTAATAAATAAATGAAGTATTATAATTACCGCAATTATCCGCGGTTTTTGGAGCAGTTTTCCACGGCTTATTGTGTTTAATAGACTCTTGATGCTATAAAGGAGAACAAAAAGTTGATTGTAAGCGAGTGTATGAGCTACAATTGGTAAGAGGGGAGATGAGTGAGAGAAGTGGAGAGACAAAGATGGAGAAAGGTAGAGTGATAAAAGAAAGAGAGATAGATAGATAGAGAGAGATGGAGAGAGAGGCTGAAATAATAGCGGCAGTGGTAGAGGTAGAGATAGGAAGAGAAATAGAAATATATAGTATTGATATCAAGCTCATAATATGCATAATGCATAATACATAGATAGATACATAAGAAAGAGAAAGACAGCCAGAGAGGTTGAGAAAGAGAGAAAAGTAAGAAAGAGAGGAATAAATAGGAAGGCATAAAAAGAGGGAGCGATAAGAGAGAAAAGAAGATAGCTAGACATAAAGAAAAAAAGAGAGTAAGAGATAGAGAAAAAAATAGAAAAAAAGAGAGAGAGAAACAGAAAGAGAATAAAAGAGAGAGAGAAAGAGAGAAAGAGAGAGATAGATAGAGAGTGATAGAGAGAGACACACATATACCATGAAAAAAGAAAGATGGGATATGAAAGTGTGGAGGCATAATTCTAAAGAAAATGTCAGTTAGACTCATCGTGAGAAAGACAATGTCCAAATCGTATAATACTAAAGTTGGTTACATTTGTTTCGTTAAGAGCTTGATAAAGTCAAAAAGTGTCATTTTTAATATTATAAAATAACAATGATAGAGAGCCTCGCTAATTGGTACGCATCGGTAGCTTAAGAAAGTTTAACAAGCTTAACAAGTTTATTGATGGATTAGCAAATCGGTCCTATTAACCGGGTTTCTAGTTAAGCGTGGTTATACTATTATATTAATAGAGCACCTGATTGGACTAACCATCAAAATAGCCGAAGCAGCGAAGTTGGACTGGCGAAAGGCACTGATACAATATTTAAAAACAATGACTTGTCTAGAACTTCCTGCCAATTTGCTGGGTTTCCCGATTACGGAGAATCCCAATTCCAGAGGTTCAATTGTTATAATGATAATATAATAATCTTGAAAATTTTGACAAGTCAAAAACTGACTCGTGGTCTCTTGAGGGTTTTCATCAAGAATCAATGGGGAGTGAAAAATGACAGCTAGCGCTAAAAATGCTTGAATGGTTTGAGAGGGTTATCGAAAATTGGTGCTTTTTTCATTTTTGAAACTTTTTGCATAAAAGCGTGAGAAAAAATGGGATTAATATGGATGGGAAAATGGAATAATGAGAAGGGTTATTATGGTTTTGTAAATTTTAAGACGTAAAATTATGATTAAAAAAGGCAATAAACCATAAATACATTGAAATAATAGCAGCCTCATAACACAAAAACAAAACAAAAAAGAATGACAAAAAGAAATAATTAAAAAAAAAAAACACCACCACTCAAACCCCTCCCAACCCCCAAAAAACAAACAAACAACAGCAAACAAACAAGAGCAAAACCTATAACGTATGCAAAAAGCCAATTCAACAGCATAATGTGGATCTTGTTTTCTTGCATTGTAATAAGAGGGGACTCAGTTGTGCAGTGATAACGATGTTTGCCTCTGAATCTATATACCCAGGTTCGAATTCGGGTGAACGCCACTATTTGTTCTTCTTTTTTCACACCCTGACATCTAAGTCTGCTCGGATGTGGATACAAAGCTAGGAGGTCCCGTGTTTACATCTAAGCCGGCTAAAATTCCTTTGGTGGTATAATTTTTTAAAGAGAAGACGGTAAAAGCGGCCATCCGATCAACTACTCATTCAATAGTTATCATCAAGCACAATTGAGTCAGTTGGTAAAGATAGACAGAGAGAGAGAGAAATTGAGAGAGATAGAGAGAGAGAGAGAGAAAGAGAGAGAGAGGCACAGAGAAAGAGATAGATTGAGAGAAAGGTGAGAGAGATATAGAAAGAGAGTGTGAAAGAAAAATCGAGAGAAATAGAGAGAGAAAGAGAGAGTGAGAGAGAGAGAGAGAGGGAGAGAGAGAGAGTGAGAGAGAGAGAGAGAGAGAGAGAGAGAAAGGCAATGAATTTCAACTTCATAGCATTGGCCATAGTTAAACTGGAAAATATTCAAGTTGAAAGTAACTATAGTAAGCTAGATAAAGATTACCCTATAACTTAAATAAAAAGCAGTAAGTCATCGAAAGTGGCCGGATGTGGCTCTATGTAAGTCTAGCTACAGAAGATGTACCTGTTAATAGCTGCGCAGATACTGCAATATAATGGTATGCGTTAACTGAACGCTGGAACGGTTTATAAAACAATTTCACAATGACCTTGGCCTAGGTTCTAGTATACCACATATTGGGCTTTTTCTAAACAAAGAGTAAGAGTAAGGGAGCCAAAAAAAAATTCGGCTCCGTTCAACCTATCCATATTGGACTTAGGCTATATTCTAGTATTATCATTAAACTTCAACATATCAATATTGAGGTGCGAGTTTTTCTTAAATAGAAGGCATTTAATCGCCCATAGAGAGTGTGAGTTGAGCATCACTGACCAATTAACACTTAATTAATTCACTTACCACTACTTTGTGACAGCATCACCATATACAGTCAATCTAATATAATATGTTGTTCATTTTAAGTTTAATGCGCTGCAGTATGTAAAATGCTTTTTATTGTAATTTTCACATAATAAGTCTAGAGGTCGCAATAAAATAGTCCTCTACTCACATTCTCTTTCTTCATCTCTTCATCTCTCTCTCTTTCTCTTTCTCTCTCCCTCTCTTTCTCTTTCTCTCTCCCTCTCTTTCTCCTTCGCTGCCCTCCTCTCTCGCTATTTCTCGCTCTCTTTCTTTCCCTTTTGCTTTATCAAATATATTATGTCACCCACATTCTCTTTTCTTTATCGTTATCTGTTTCTTTCTTTCTCTATCTATATCTTTATATCTCTCATTATCTTATAAAACCATCTCAGAAAACCTAACAAAGCCACCCGCACTGCTAATAGAAATATAATACATATCTAATAAGTCTGAGCTCTAGTTGTAATAACATGTACTCCTTTCTTTTTCAATCTCTTACCCTCTTTTTGTGTTTATCTATCTCTCTATGATAGATATATTTTTTGCAATCAGTTTCCACTAAATATCCTTTCCGTTTGCATAAATCGCCAGAATAACACACCATATTCTAAATGACTCAGAGATTACGTTACGTGACTTGAGCGAGTTCGTCAGCCCCAAAAATTAACATGTCGTATAAGTATAACAACAATAGCATAAAAATATTGTTCTATATCTATGCATAGTGTAGTATCAAAATGCCACCGTAGAGCAGGAGGAATAAATAAATTAGAAACAGGTTGGATGCGCTCTACAAAAGAAGACAAGAAGAAAAACTGGACGTTTCGGTAAGAACCTTCGTCAACAGACAGACAGACAGACAAGAAAAACAAGTAGACAAGTCAACTTAAGAAGAAGAGGTGAAAGCAGAAAGTGGGCAGTTTACTGTCTTTGTCTTCTTTTGTAGAGCACATGAAACATGTATCTATTTTATTCATAATATATATA
>JAUEKR010458115.1:0-11625 GCA_031762895.1 Corambe burchi
AGGTCCTGGGTTTGTGTGTTGTTGTTTTGTTTTGTTTCTACAATAGAGGTTTAAAGATATTCGTACTTAGCAACTTATCGAATACTGGAAAATGTCCCAGATTACTTACGGCTAAAGTTTTACTCCGGCCACTTAGTATTGCAGTAATATGACTGCTCTGAGTGTTTATCCTTCGAATCTTTATCAGTGTTTGAGGGGAGATAACTACTTAAAAGATGTGCCCAGGGTTTATTTTGACAGGAAGCAACTAGCCACTTTAGGAGCTTCAAATTTCGCACTGTGTTTATACCGTGGTGATTATACAATCGTCATGTGCCTTCATAGTTTATAATAACATAGGCATTTTGCTTAGTGCAATTTAATATGTAACGATGTTGGGGGCATTTGTAATTGAAACGTTGCTAGCATACATTCTGATACAGCAACATCTATCACAGTATGTATTCCTACTCTGTTAGGCTCTCTGTAACTACCATTATCAATAAATGATATGACTAAAACCTTAGATAATTATTAGAAAAATACCAAATTCAATATCACTACAATTAAGCTTACATTGAGTATAGCAGTATTTCCAGTCATCTATCGACTGTTAACCGTAAGACAATATAAAAAACTATTCCTAAATAGTTGTAATCTATTATGATCATAACAATTACATTAACCATCTAATCAATCAATCCTTATGTTGCCACCTCTATTACTATTACTCATGTTTAAACTACGAATGAAACTTTGATTGAATATATTTTATTGTTATTAGACTATATTATAATAATATATAAGTTCCGATCTATGATGAGAGATGAAAATAAAATAATCCAGCATATTCATTATATCTATTCTCTTTTTCCTGTTTTGTTTAGACCACTTAGAACCTACAAGGTGTCGCCCAAATCCAATAACATGACGTCATAGTTACTTGACCACGTCATCAAATAATATGAAGTATCACAGTTATACCCGATGAAGTCATGAAGCCTCAAAATGTATCACCTCAGTTACACTGTAAGTATTTTCCAGTGTAGTAATAATCAAAGAAGCTATTTTTCTTTCTTTTTTTTTTTTACATATCAAAAATTGCTTTAATTAATTTCATTATGAACAATAATCTTTGAAATTATTAATAATTGATCATCACGAAAGATGATATTGTATTCATATCGATAATAATATACCGGAAACAAAACAAAAGTGATGACGAACAATATTTTAGATTAGCATATAAACAATGAGTAGCATTATCCATAATTTTGTGAGGTTCTGTGGACTAGTGGTAAGGCACTCAGCTAGTGATCGAGAGGTCGCTGGTTCGAATCCGCAATTTGGCAGGCAGACTTAGATCCTTGGGAAAGGTTTATAGGCAAATTTTCCTTACCCTACTCAGGTGTAATGAGTATCCGGCCACAGGAAGAAATGGATTTTATCAGAATGCTAGAATGAAACGCCTTTCTGGCAGCTCTTCTATATACCCTAGAGAAGTTGAGATGGTATTAGAATGAACAGGTCTGTCGGAGACCTCTTTGTTAACGCTTTGAGCATTTAAAGATATGTGGTATAGCGTACATAAATTATGTTCACTTTAACTTTATTTTTAATAGTACTATGCAACCTCTACATTTGAAACGCCTAGGGAGGGTGATGTAAAATAGTCCCAATTGCCCAGGTTTCTGATAACAGACGTTAATTATACCGTATATTTAAGCAGCTTGAATATGATTTTGAGTCGTTTGTACGAGTATTCAGATTTAAAGAAGATCCCTGTTTTAGAATTTCCCATTGAATTATGTTTAAATTAATTAATTGTACTGTTCTAATTATGTTTTTAGCTGTTTCATGAAGAGTGGACACTCTATGCTTGTATGAATGGCAGATTGTCATTGGAAGGAAAATGCTCAAGAAAACAATAACACAATGTCCTCATTGAGCTGACCGACAGTGGACAATGACTCTACATGGATGATGCATCAATTATCCATTATTGCAATCAGGTTGGTTAGTATGAGTTTGGTATAGATTTATCTATATTAGATGATAATAGATCGGTAATTCGAAAAGGTAGTTTCTATGATATACAGTATATGATATAATTATATATTATGGAGATGATATAAAGAGGGGCGATAAAGGAATGGCATGAGTTCGAAAAGGAAGTTTATATAATAGTATGCAGTACATAATATAATTATATATGGAGATGATATAAAGAGAGGCGATAACGGAGCGGACATGACGAGTTCGAAATTGATAGAGATCGATAAAAAGAAAGGGAGAGAAGGAGGATAGAGAGAGAGATTCATAGAAAAACAGACCTACAAACAGAGAGAGAGTGAGAGCGAGGATTAGAGGAAGTGGAAAAATCCCGAATAAAAAGAAATCAGCCTTCAGTAAATGTATTGATTTAAAAAAGACAATATAATAGCGAATAAACATTGGGTACCAATCAGGTGTGCACAGCGTGTGATAAAATTAACGAATTAATTTAACTGGTATTTCTTAGACAAGTGGGATTGACTTAGTGTGAAGTATTGGCTTTCAAAATGCTTCATATAAATGTGCACAGGTAAATGAATAATGAATGGAGAAGGAAACAAAGAAAAGCATAGTAAAGTATGTCTATATTAGGAAGCCTTTTTTATTTACTTTTCATTAATCATAGACTTTGAAATTAGTGACTTGATTATGAATACATTAAAATTCATTTAAGTAAATAGAAATATTGTGTTATTGAAATTATCTTAACAAAGTGACCTTTTTTCTTATAATAACCATGTATATTTTATTTTATGTCTTAATCTTAAAGGTCTTGAAACAGAATCTTCATAACATGTCTTCATGATATCTTCAAAAGTACACCAAGTATAATTCAATGATGACCAAAGCCCTATGTTTGAATTTATCAAGTCAGCTCCACTGTCAACGTAATATATCAATGAGACAGTCACTGAAAATAGCAGTCAAACTAAATCTTGAGACCCTGAAATTGAAAACAAGATAATAATTATTAATCAATTAAGAATTAGGGTATATACATCAATAAGTCATATTGTTACTATGTTTTGTTTGATAATTATTATCAAATCATCGATTAATAAATGTTCTTAATTATCTAAATTAGTTCATTGTTATTGTTGTTGATATTATGAGTTGAAGTTAATGCTATCACGTTTCTGAATGATTAGTTTAAGTAGTAACTTAGACTGAAGCTGCATTCCAATAAGTTTTTTTAAAAAGATTGATAGAAAGAAAAGGAAATAAAATTTGGTTCACTTTAGTATAGTCAAGCATCTAAATATATTTGAGTAACTTAAATGGGAACGTCATGGGCAAAAATAAATATATATTTGTAGCATGCTTAACTTGTCAGTCTGAGATTTGAATAAAAGTTGACTATATTTAGACTAGATTGAAGAAATTCTGCGAAATCTGCACCAAGAGGTCATGAAAGGATTATCGAGAGCCAATCACGAACGCTCAGTTAGAAAAATGGGCGGAGCCAGAGACGCCAAGCGTGCTTTCTATTTATAGCATACGTTTAGCGTGTTGGATTCTCCTGTGTTTTGGGTCGTCGGCCGTCGGTTCTGTGACGTTGTTTTGGCTGTTCTATTTATTGTTAATCCTCCTTTTTGATGAAATAATGAAAAGAGTTAATAGGAATATGTCATTGAAATAATGCATAAAAGAAATAACAAAAATAACAATAACGGAAGGATAGAAGTTTCTAGACTGTAAAATTTATAAGATAGACAGAGATAATATTATGTTCATGAAATAATACAATTGTATAAGTCCTTGATTATGTTTGTCTATCCTTATGTAGTTTATTACAAATAAACTGTGAACATTCCCTATCACACTGATAATATTATACACGTAGATATAGTGTAGGCCTATTTGTATAGCATTAGTTCTATTTAAAACAAATTAGACTATTGACATTTTATATTGATGAATGCTTATTTACTATCATGATGCTAGAAAGTTGATGTAGTAATATTATATTATTGCTTGCACTTGCATAATCAAAAATCATTCATGTATAATAACAGTAATAAATATTTCTAGTTGTCTTTTACTTTAAGTAGGAAGTTTGGATGACCTAATACATTCATTGTCAAAAGTTGTGTTATTTTTTGTTTTCTTTTGAATAACAATAATTGTTCTTTTCTTGATGAAGGTATAACTGTTAAGCTGATATGGCTTATGCTTTGTCTATAATTTGTAATAAATATCCACATGTTTGAGCAAGAATTTAAGTGAGAGATGGAGAAGATAGACATATAATTAATTTATGAATCAGTAAAATGTAATAAACTAATTAGGAATAAAATATTAAACGAGAGAGAGAGAGAGTGAGAGAGAGAGAGAGAGGGGGGGGGATAATCAAAGGCCAACCATTGAAATGATGAAGAAGACGATGATAAAGATGGTGATGATCATGATGAAACAGGAAAACATTACCCAAAAATGACCTAAACTGAATTGATCAACTGTCTAGGGAAGGATGGATATATTCAGATTCACTTTTCGGTCCAAATTACTATTATCATAGTAAGATATCTAATCAAAGAAACCAATATGCTAGATTTTCTTCCAAAATTGCTAAATAATAGCATAAGAATAAGATAAAAGAAATTATACATTTTTAAATCAAGAAAATATAAAGCTGTAATTGATGGTAAAGCAAAGAATAAACTTCTTTTTTGCAAAGAATAAACTTCTTATTTGTACACAGCCTAGCAAGTTACAATGGGGGTAAGGGGCAGGGCTTCGTACAAAACTGGGACAGCCTATGACCATTTTAACATTGGAGGCAAGGGACTTGTATTTCCTATTCCTATGGGTGGTGACCAATAGATAGAAGAGCTAGAGAAAAGCATGAGCGTAGAGAGGTGGGAGTATAAATATGAAGGAAAGTACATGAAAAAAACGTAGTAGTATTAGCAACTGGCTTAGTTCTATCATTGGATTCTATTGGAGTATTAATCCCTCTCTAATCCTTGGTTGATTTTGTGAAAATAACGTTTGGAATATAGAACTGTTTGTGTACTTAATTGTGATTTTTTAAAGTGTTATGATAACAAACTTTTGAAATTCTGTGAATAGATTTGGCAATGCATTATTAGAATCATTATTCATAATCACCAAGAGGTCATGAAAGGATTATCGAGCCAATCACGAACGCTCAGTTAGAAAAATGGGCGGAGCCAGAGACGCCAAGCGTGCTTTCTATTTATAGCATACGTTTAGCGTGTTGGATTCTCCTGTGTTTTGGGTCGTCGGCCGTCGGTTCTGTGACGTTGTTTTGGCTGTTCTATTTATTGTTAATCCTCCTTTTTGATGAAATAATGAAAAGAGTTAATAGGAATATGTCATTGAAATAATGCATAAAAGAAATAACAAAAATAACAATAACGGAAGGATAGAAGTTTCTAGACTGTAAAATTTATAAGATAGACAGAGATAATATTATGTTCATGAAATAATACAATTGTATAAGTCCTTGATTATGTTTGTCTATCCTTATGTAGTTTATTACAAATAAACTGTGAACATTCCCTATCACACTGATAATATTATACACGTAGATATAGTGTAGGCCTATTTGTATAGCATTAGTTCTATTTAAAACAAATTAGACTATTGACATTTTATATTGATGAATGCTTATTTACTATCATGATGCTAGAAAGTTGATGTAGTAATATTATATTATTGCTTGCACTTGCATAATCAAAAATCATTCATGTATAATAACAGTAATAAATATTTCTAGTTGTCTTTTACTTTAAGTAGGAAGTTTGGATGACCTAATACATTCATTGTCAAAAGTTGTGTTATTTTTTGTTTTCTTTTGAATAACAATAATTGTTCTTTTCTTGATGAAGGTATAACTGTTAAGCTGATATGGCTTATGCTTTGTCTATAATTTGTAATAAATATCCACATGTTTGAGCAAGAATTTAAGTGAGAGATGGAGAAGATAGACATATAATTAATTTATGAATCAGTAAAATGTAATAAACTAATTAGGAATAAAATATTAAACGAGAGAGAGAGAGAGTGAGAGAGAGAGAGAGAGGGGGGGGGATAATCAAAGGCCAACCATTGAAATGATGAAGAAGACGATGATAAAGATGGTGATGATCATGATGAAACAGGAAAACATTACCCAAAAATGACCTAAACTGAATTGATCAACTGTCTAGGGAAGGATGGATATATTCAGATTCACTTTTCGGTCCAAATTACTATTATCATAGTAAGATATCTAATCAAAGAAACCAATATGCTAGATTTTCTTCCAAAATTGCTAAATAATAGCATAAGAATAAGATAAAAGAAATTATACATTTTTAAATCAAGAAAATATAAAGCTGTAATTGATGGTAAAGCAAAGAATAAACTTCTTTTTTGCAAAGAATAAACTTCTTATTTGTACACAGCCTAGCAAGTTACAATGGGGGTAAGGGGCAGGGCTTCGTACAAAACTGGGACAGCCTATGACCATTTTAACATTGGAGGCAAGGGACTTGTATTTCCTATTCCTATGGGTGGTGACCAATAGATAGAAGAGCTAGAGAAAAGCATGAGCGTAGAGAGGTGGGAGTATAAATATGAAGGAAAGTACATGAAAAAACGTAGTAGTATTAGCAACTGGCTTAGTTCTATCATTGGATTCTATTGGAGTATTAATCCCTTTCTAATCCTTGGTTGATTTTGTGAAAATAACGTTTAGAGTATAGAGCTGGTTAGTGTACTTTATTGTGATTTCTTATGAGTTATGATTACTAACTTTTGAAATTCTGTGAAAAGATTTGGCAATGCATTATTAGAATCATTATTCTTGTGTTAAGTTATTTATTTATTGTAATTATGTTATTTTGTTGTTATATATGATTGTGACAATATTGTTAATTTTTATAACATTGTAAGTGAAATAGAGAATAAAGTTATGTGCTTCATTATTTTTGTGTTCTGAAGTAGTATTGATAAGATTTTATGTTTCACAAATATCATTAAAATTAGCATGAATTCAGAGTTCTATTAAAATATTATGAAGTATTATGAGGGCGTTATAGGTATATAGCATATTCAAAGTATCGGTACGCTTTTTCATACAATTGGATCATTGTAATTTCACAGTTAAGACAATGAAAACAAATTTTGTGATACTGTGAAGTGTTGTATCATGAAAATGTTGCGTTTAGTTTTGGCTACCTCTATTTGATTAAATATATCATGTCTATAAATGTCTATTATAAAGTAATTGTAGCAACAAGCGTAGAATTATCACATAATTCATAATATTATATTGTAGGTTCTTGTTTATTAAAGCTCCTTTATTATTTTATGATAATTAATTTATTTTGATCAATGTTATATTTTAATTCGTTCTGAAAAATAATAACGGATTATTTTCTCATTCTGTGTCGGATTATTTACTCTATATTATTATTTTTGTATTTCATTCTTCGATGAACTGTGATGTGTACTTACAGTACTGTCCACATTACAAGGAGTTACTGTTGTTATTTAATGTTTGTTTATAATCATTGTGAAAAGCCGTTTTGTGAGTTAAGTGCTAAATGTTAAAATTCAAAGGGTTACTGGAAAATTACATGCTGATTGCAAAGACTGATTATGTTCCACACCATAATGTTTTATGGCACAAATGATATAGAGGCCTATAGGTCTTCGTTGAATTGGCCTTCATCATCTCCATTCTACTGTGCTTTTCTCAGTATTGCTTTTAAGGATTATTTTAACAACTGAACTTATTTATGGAGTACGTCTATACTATTATTATTGAATCTCCATTTGCCAGGAATATAATCCTCTTCTCAAGGTCAAACTTATTGTATGTACTCTTACTGTTGAAATAGCATGGACCATGTCATGATATTATTCCTTTTCTTTTTTTTTCAATCAAGCAGAGTTACTCAATTGTGCATAATGTGAGTGGGAGGTAATTTTTTTTTCAAATTATACCCATATAGTGGCCAATAGTAGCATAATACTCATTGCGATTTTAAGCCACCTATAAATAGTTGTTTACATGTTCTTAGATTAAAACACGGGAGCTCCTAGTTTTTTGGTCGTATCCAAGAAGTGTAGATGTCAGTTACTAGACTCTACTTACAAAAGGTACAAGTGTGATAAACGCTGAACAAATTGTGGCATCTACCCGGATTCAAACCCGATGTTTTAAAATCAGAGGCAGATTATCGTATCGCTTTGCCACAGAGTCATCGTACTAATTTACTATAATAAAATCTACCTTCTACATCATACGGCATGATTATTTCCATTAAGACATTCATCAAATAATAGTATATTATGATAATATATCATTAAAATTTAATAATAATTTGTCTTGATAAGGCAGTTATGTAAGAGAATCAGTCGTGATAGGTACTGTACCAATCTCTTGTAATTAGTTAGAGCGCCAGATGTCTTCTTCTCTAGAATCTGGTTAGATTAGACATCAGCTTATGACATGCATCCATGCACTTATACTTACCTTGTATTATGAAGCTTGTTGATAGCTTTACATTGATAAGGCACTTATGAAATCTAGTCTTATCTCTGATGCTGTCACGTATTAGCACGTATTAATAGTTTAAATCAGGCTTTTCTTTAACCGGAAGGTCAAAAAGTTCGTACTTATACTCGCTTTCTATGCCACACTTGAGCAATAATCTACAATCTTCTATGGATAAGTCGTAATCCTTATAGCATCTGAGTCGAGTGAATGATGTGCTTTGAGCGTATTTCCCAAGAACTCAACGCCGTGGTCGGAGCTCGAACCAACGACTTTACGGTTTATGGTCATTGGCGCAGACCATAATTAATCCCTGCGACATGGACGTCACTTTATTCATAATCATAAAGACCTTCAAATTAGAACTACAGTGAGACGCCTCGAAAATATTTACAATTATCCCGATTATCAAGGTCTCCTTTTTCCTTCTGTTTCCCGATTTAATAAATCAAAATTCAAATCCAATATATTATTTACCCCAGAGTGGGGGTGGAGCGAGCAAGGGGGGGGGGGAGGATTGGTCTTGTTGGCGGTTCATCGTAATGCAGACGTCGCAATAGGTAAGAGTAAGAGCCACTACCGTAAGCAGTAAACGTATAATATAACCTTGCTCAAGGGTTAAACACCATGCCTCTTCGTACCGGTGATCGATCTGCGACCCTTGCAATATCTTAACCGCTCGATCACCGTGGCATCAGTGAGCTATTCAGGTGTTCTCTAATCTTCTCCTAAAATATGAACAATATAATATTATATACGAATACGAAACACATTCAAAGGAGACCATAAATCATGATATATTTCAGGATTGAACCCGAATGCTTTAATTTTACAGCCGAGTACTTGTTCATCACCATCAGATAAGCGCGTTGGTTTTATTTTGTTAATTTTTTAATCATGAGACTTGATTCATAAAACAAGTCTTAGACAAATACTATAGACTATTTCTGAAGCATGGGAGGTTTACAATGCTATCAAGTCCAAGATTTAAAGATTGTCTATCGTCTTCGCTCAAGTCCCACTACATAAATATGGTCCATGTCCTCATATATTATTATTATATCACAGATAGAAATCAAATAATATTTCCGTCATATTTGTGGACAATATGAACTCAATAGACCATCGTATTATTATTCTATGTCTCAGATCCGTTACTGTCACTATTTATTAGGAATCAAATCATATTGATTGTATGGATATTGATATCCACATAAGGATATGAATAATACTACTACGAACTAAAACTAACAAACAACGGAATGCGGTATTATTATTATTCTTTGAGTCCGTACGTCATCTCCACTCCTTTGTCTCACCAGAAATAAACTTAAACAGCATATAAACAACACCAGTATACCTATTCATATCACCCCTCTACAGAAAAAGCGATAAAAAAGCAACAACAAACAAAGAAAAACACACAGCAAAATACAAAGGAAACAGTAACAAATCAATAAATAAATAAAAACAACTACAAAATACCACAAATAACACCAGCAACAATGAATGATAAAAGACAAGAAATGATAAACGAGAGATAATCAAAATGAAAGTAAAAATTATGAAGTAACAGTAGCTAGTAACTAGCAGTGCAGTAGGCTAACTCCATAATAAAAATAGTCACTACTAGAAATAATTAGAAATAATATTCGCTAACATCTTCATTAACCCAATCTTCTTAATTATGTTTTCTCTTACTTAATTAAATGCAACAGTGACCTAAATTAACATCGAGCTCATCTCCATTCGTATTTGTATCCTCTGACTGCTGACTGCCTCTATGTTCTCTCCATAACTCTATAATCCAAGTCTCTCGCCATCTAGAGCCCCTAGTCTAAACAAGTTAAGCCTCAGAGAGGACACCATATCATGATCGTAATGACTGTCAGTGGTGCCAGATTGGCGGTATTTTCGCCGAAAATTGATGCTAGTTATGACTTCTGATTATTGCATGATTAAGAAAAAAAACTGAAATGCAATATTCGCTTTTTATACCAAAAAAAAAATATTTAAACATAATTTGAAGCACAATGTATCATTCTTTTCAAAAAGTAAAAATGGAGCAATAGAGTTTAATTAATATTCATTTTGTCCCACTTAACTAACGTTTAGTAGCTATTACGAGTATTATTATTGACCAAACCTATTTTCGATAGCCTCATTCAGATTGAACGAAGATGAAAATAAAATGATTGATATCCGACCGTAACTCAGCTCAAACTAAACTGATACTGTATAATTTGAATTAAAACTGCAACTGGAATTGACAACCATGTGCATTATAGTATAGTAGTAGTAGCGTATGGCTACATCTCCAAATGAAATGATTCCATCCAATCCTTAAACTTGTCCTCGTAGTTGAGGATCGTTTCAAAGCCGCCCTCCAGCCTTGTAACAGGACAGTCCAGGACGATGTGTCTTGTCGTTTCTGGTACTCTATTACAATTATAATGTGTGCACAATTCGCTGTTTTTGAGTCCCCATTTACACATGTGTGAGGCTGTTCTGCCGTGCCCCGTTATATAGTATAGTTGTGAATAGGTGATGGGTATCGTATAAATGAATTTTTTTTAAAAGATTTATTCTGACCATAATATGAATTTTACAAAGCACAATTCTTAATAATATAGTACTGGTTTAATTAAAACCATGGTTTGTTTGCTTTTATTGTCAAATTGTCAAATTTTTGGCAAATGTCGCGTGTGATGATGAAAAAAAAAACTTGATGGACTTTGGCCGATTCCTGGCATAAATTTGGCGGCTTATTTTGTAAAAATACTTGGTAACTCCGCTAAACAATTTAAGCTCCAGAAAGGTCGCCATAGCATGCTCATAATAACTGGAGGCAAGCTAACTAACTAACAGAATGTCTGTCCTCTCGGTATAATTAAATAATAATATCCTGTCCATATTCATTATTAGTAACTATGTCGGTTGTACTATACTCTACTGTTACTGTATTTGTGTATTATTAGGCTACCAAGAGCTAAGACTCACTCATTTTGAGTGCTGTCAGATGACTTTGAATCCATATTATTATAGTCGTCTAATTTATTATGATAATGTGAGAGTAAGGG
>JAUEKR010458559.1:0-11617 GCA_031762895.1 Corambe burchi
TCTCTCTCTCTCTCTCTCTCTCTCTCTCTCTCTCTCTCTCTCTCTCTCTCTCTCTCTCTCTCTCTCTCTCTCTACTATATCTCTCCATCTATGTATATTTCTTATGAATTTTCACATAAAACATCAAAAGCAATTCAAAATCATATTAAAAAAATATGATAAACACTAAATAAGTAAATAAAACAAAACATAGCCTAATACTTATGTAGGTGGAAACAAGCTTGTAAAAGTAATAAAATAGTGATTAAAAAAGTAAACAGAAAAATAAATTGACAAATAGAAATACAATTATAATTGAAAACTAAAACATGGAAACATTGATAACCAAACCAAGACAAAACAATCAAAAATTTGGATGTAAAAACTATGGGTTTAAACCTCATTTATAGAAAATAGTCACAATGGTTGAGTGGTTAGGAAATTGGACAATTGATCAAAGGGTCAATGGTTCGTTCTCGTCTGAGGTATCGTGGTTAATCATTGAACAAGGTTATTTACAAATATTGATTTTGTTGGTGGCGTTAAACTATAGTTACACTCAGTGTGCGGTGAAAAAAAAAAACAATAAAAAATGATAAAATGCTTTTTGGGGATAGAGATATAGATACAACAACAAAAGTGAAGTCACCAATAGCACTTCTTTTCATCATTCAAAGGTAAAAAGGAGTATGGATTCTCAAACCGGGAAAGTAAGCATGAGTTGGAATGATATCAAATTCATGTACTGTATGCTTCCAAATCTCCACTCATCTACATTAAATAAAACTGAGAATATGCACATGTCATATGTGTACACTTGACTAGTAGATTCACAAAAAAATTACTTTTTTCTTTAAGTATTTTTATGAGGGTCTGTTCAGCCACATATTGCGCAAGAAAATGATGATCCTTCACAATGAACATTTACTATAACTAATTACTTAAGAACGTAAATATCAGATGTCGGTTTTTAGAGGAAGACCCACTTACAACCCTCCTCATTAAGCTCAGAAGCATCTTCGAGCAATAAAAGGAATTACAGAGAAAGATCACACAGTTACTCTATTTTCTTGGACTATAATTGCCTAGACTTCAAGACCTCAATATAATAAGAGAAATTATGGCAAATGATTAAAACAATTGGATATTGAACCAATCTAATAAAATAAATTTCATGAAATTCATTTAAGGCATTTATTTATTACATTAGTGCAACCCTTGTATAATGACATGCCTTGGAACGGACCTCTAATGTTGTTATACAGAGGTTTCTCAAAATGACGGAAAAAATATGAGTCAAAACATCAGACAACAGTCTTAAACAGGTTTGTGACCATACAAAAGGTATTAGACACCAATAAACATCGCAGTTGAAAATCAATGTGAAAGGAATATCAATCATGGTTTTTTTGTTTTAAATAGAGAGCAAGGGGGATAGAATAATTTTGGCTAAGGCGTCACAGCGAGCTTACGAGCCGAATGCGCGGACGTACGGGAGAACACTGACGTCACACGATAGTTGCGTCATTTGATTGGGAGAGAGATTCTTTATCACTGGGTCATCTGATTTGCCGAAAATCCTTATCGCCGTGTCATCCTATTGGCAGAAATCTCTTATTGTGTGCCATGATTTTCATTGCGAATGGCAATATTTTGATGTCGTTATTCAGGGGTTTATCAAAATTGATGTCGCAATAACGGAGTTTTCGTTACTAGTAATAAAGAGCAATTAATTTGGGATCTCAGATTGATGCCACAATACAGGGCTGTCGCATTACAGGGGTTGCACTGAACTATTATAACTACAGTGGAGCTTCGATAATTAGACACTTCAGGCTATTGGTAAATCTTCCCATATATACTCAAGGTTTCCAATTTGTAAGGTAAATTGTAATGTATTTAATACAAAATATCAAACACCACTTTACAGTACACAATAAAAATAGACAAATAAAGCAACATGTATGATTGAGTATTACATATTACATAAGAGAGACAAAGAAAATAACTGATCGTTTCATTATAAACCTTCATCAGCAATCAGATACGACAAACAGAAAAGAGGATAGCTCAAATTTTCTGGTCTAACTTTGATCTGTCCTTTTCATTGGTTTGCTTGTCTTATCTGTATGCTCAGGAAGGTTTATACGAAAACATTCAGTTCTTGTCTTTGTCTCTCTTATATAACGCTCATTCATACCTTCGTCTCTCATTATTTTTGTATTTAGTACAACTGTTTGCCTGTAATTTTGTGCCAATTTGACAAGTTTCCCAATTACTCAGGCACCACTGTACAACCACAACTATCAACCATAATTTTGTTTTTTTTTTACCTTCAACATTTTGACTTCTCTCATGGCAATTTTCTTCACCATTTTGTCGTCTTCCGACTCCAGGAATTTCTTGATGGCCACCAGTTGGCCCGTGTCTTTGTGTCGACATTTAAGCACCATTCCATAACTTCCCTCTCCCACAAGCCCAAGGTTCTCATACCGCTCCATCCCTTGAACTGCGGTCCTAGAATAATAAAAGAAAACAATAATGATCAAATCACCATTTAGACACAGTTTAGAAGGTTCTACTTTCCTTCCACTCTTCTTTCTTCTTTTTCTTCTTCCAATTTTGCCAACTGACTTAAAGGATTGTGATAACTCTTTTATTTATCCTCTTTATTATTTGTTCGTTATTTTATCTTTGTATCTCCAGACTCCTAACTTTGAGCTAAATAATTAATGACTCAATTGTGCTTGAGTGCTGACTGGGTAGAAATGTTTCTAATTTTGGCCTGGTCATGGCTTTAATCAGACAAGATGTCAGATCCAAACTATCCAAGGATCATAGGTATGAAAAAAGCTAAACAAATAGTTGCGCCCACCATGATTCCAGCACGGTTTGTTTGAAACAAAAACGACATCATCATACTACTGAATCACACCACCCATTATGTCATGTTAGCATAGAGATACCAATCTCCTTCACTGTGATAGAATAACATGCATAACATAATTTTTGGGGATAAAAATTTCTGTGAGAACAGAATCGGCTGACTGACGCAAATTCTAAAGAAGAGTTAGATTATATTGGACAAAAATGATTTTTCATCTTTTTTAAAGAATTCTTTTCTACTCAATCACAATCAATCCATCTCATAAACCTTCTCTAACAACATATTATATCTCAATTCTTTTATTCTCCTTGATATAGATCTTTAAGGCAAATAAATTCTATTAAATACATTACATAGTGTCGGAATTTTTAAATGTAATAACTATCTAACTACCATAGCCGCAGAAATTTTGCATACATTGCAATCACAATACACTACCTACTAAGATTAAACCGTCATCTCCATACTATTGCTACATTGTATTTGTGTAACAGTAATCTAGATATATACCTACATCTACTTTTTCTTCTTCTGCTGCTACTAAAGTTTCCTCTGCCACAAACTATTGTACTATTACTGGTAATATTATTTTATCGACAACAAACACTACTATCTCATTTCTTCAATAAATGCTGGGTTGTTTATTTTAAATTTATTGATCTCCACTATTTCTACTAGTAAAGCTACACCAGTTACAGTTAAAGGAAAAGTAGTATTTGGGTAGAAACAAGGCTTCTCTTTTGACAAAGTCGTAATAGAAGCACATTAAAAATAGATTAGTCATCATACTTCATACACTTACAAATGTTGATCACTTCCCTATACTTACTTAGAGACTTTCCTTGCCAGCTTTGACAAGGCAAGAACAGGTTGGTTCTGAAATGATGATTTTGAAATAAACCAAGTGAAGTGCTTGTCCAAATGACAAATGATTTTGTATAAAAGAATCAGAAAGATAAATTATCCAGACTACGTCAACATCAGAACACAAACACTAACAAAGTAGAAAAATATAGAAGAATCTAGTCTACTATTTTAGACATCTGATTAACACTCTATACCATTGTTAAAAAATGATTATCTGTCCATCATATTGTACCAATACATCACACAATATGTGATGTGATTCCTAACTAATATTTTCGTTCGTTTTTGCACTCTCGACTATCGGAATTTCAACAATAAAGATCACCAAGGCATATTTTCATTTAATAAAATGTTATTAATCGATAGATAGTGGAGTCATCATCCATTTTGACCCTCCATTTGACCTAAATAAGAATGTCCCTCCGAGTGTCTAACAAAAGGCTATAATCAGACGGTCGATGAATCTTTCAAAGAAGGAATTATAGACAGAGATTTAGCAGAGTACATTGTCTCCAGTGACAACAATAACAACAGAGTCTTGTTTATGTTTAGTTCCGGGTCAAATTTATCCCCATTGAACTTCAGTCAGAAGATTCAAAACTTTACAAAATAGTTTAACAAAACAATATTAGGTTTGATATTCAATTTATATAGTAAAATTCTTTTTTAACTATCTTCACGTTAATTATTAATCAACAAATTTTATATTTCTATGATTCTTCCATTAGACTCATACATTTATGCATATTAAACAAAGGTAGAAGAAATTTCGTTCACTAGAGGTTTGCGATTTTAACTTCAACAAACACAACTTCCGGATGACAAGGGAGACGAATACCAAAACAGAACGATGTGGAGGGGTGGGGATATTGTTTACAAACAGATCTGATCTGGGAACTGAAATAAAACAGTTTTGGAGGCCCGTTTTGGAGCATCCACAATGGTTCCGTGGTACCTCCTTAAATATTATGCTGAAAAGCACACAAAATTTACAGTATTTTGCTTTGGATTATTCGTTTCTAGTCTGCTTTTTTACAAGTAAGTTGAATTTGAATGAACGTCATTCTTTCTCTTTCTCGATTCTCATTCACTTTCATCATCAATTCCATTGCCATCAAATTATCAAATCTGTCTTGTCTTAGTCTTAGTCTAGCTATCTATATCTATAGTCAAGTCTATAGACAGTAGACAGACTATAGTCTACTGAACTGTCTAGTCTATACTCTAGACTCTAGATAGATGTCTAGTCGAGTCTAAGTCTAAGTGACTAAGGTAAAGACTAAGACTAAACTAAGACAGACCAAGTGCCAAGTGTAGACTCAGACTACTCTAGAACTCTAGACATCTAGACTATCAATTCGGTAAAATGTACCATCGTGGGTTAAAAGTTAAATGTAAACAAACTCAGCGCACTACTTTTTTATGCAAATTGAAATAATCAAAAAAAGCTAAATAAAAGAAATAAAGCAAAGAAAGTTATTGAAAAAGATAACAGAAATAAGAAAAAAATAATATGAACAAAATAAAAGGCGAATTCTACAGAAGCTGGGTAGGAAGCTTAAATTTTTTTCTTTCCTTTAAAAAAAGTAAAATATTGCAGGCTTTGAACATTTGTCACTTTTATTTTGTTTAAAATTAAAGAACCTTGAAAAGCATAGAATTTTTTTTGAGTGTTGTTTTTAATATTTTGTGTACATTTGAAGGGGAGCTATCTCTTGTTTTCGGCTTTACACCATCTACTATTTAAAATGACTATCATAAACATAAACATCATTGCTGGCTCTTGGAATGGCTAAATACAACTTTCATTGGTTGTGAAAGTTCATCAAAGCATCATTACTAAGATAACCATAAAAAAATAAAAGTGATTGGATTTATATTAATGACGTAATGTGACTATTCAATGGTTGTTGCTAAATTTAGATGTGATCCTACCTTCTAACCTTTTTTTTTCCCCAATCGACATCATTGCAAAAACTGTCAACTGTAATAAAAATGATAATGAATGTGTTCAGTGACTGATTATAATTTCACTCTTTTACCATTATAATTTATTATAATAAGTCAGACGAGGAACTAGTCTATCTAGATCTCTATGTTCTTTATATACTAATATTGTGCTGGATATTATTATTTTAGGGGGTTTTAATCTTTTGGTAATGAGGGAGTCACAAAAATAATGGACCTTAATATTTTTCAATATTTTCTTGATTTCAGTTTCTTCAATGTATTCCTTATTCTGTGGGCCTACGTTGGAGGCGTCATCCTTGTATACAGCTTTCTCAGGTGAATTTTATACAGTGGAACCTCTGTAATTGGGACCTTCATTAATTGGGAAACCCAGCAAATTGGCACGGTATCACAGGCAACCAGTTTTTGTTTTAAATATATTAGGGAAAGTTTTTCAATCCACCAAAGTTTCCCAATTAGTGAGGTTCCTTCATATTTATAATATGAATATGAGTAATAGGCTTTGAAATTTTGTCTAAAACATTGTGTCACATGATCTATTGTTCATTTTCTTCTAATTAGTATATATATAATGTCCATATATAATATAAGCAGTTTTTTCCCAAGGTAGTGTCTTTTAGTAGACTGATCTAAATATGAATTTAATCCACCTGCAGGATTAAGAGTGTCAAGAAGAAGAGCGAGAAAGTTGCATTCTCAAGGATTTTAATTCCAGTTTTATTCGCACAGTGGTTTTGTGACTAAGGGTTATGACTTAAATAATGAGGCCTTAGCGATGCTGCATTGGGTACACAATTCCTTTCACACATATTCCTCGTCCCACTCATCTGTTGAAGAGAGTACTAGTAACGATTTAAACCTGATGGGCTGGCATCAATTTAATATTGATCGTAGATATTTACTGGTAGCAACATAGAAACCACAGGATAAGTACCCGTCTCATAGACCTGGCCTTAGAAGATTATATTTACCTTTAGTTTCAGCTCAGAGGCAGAATTCGTGCTACTATGCCACGTTGTCCCCATTTGTGTTCAAGTTGGTGGTATGATGAATAGATATATATCAAGTAAAGGAGGATTAAATGACTAAAAATTGGTTTCATCAGAAAGAGATGCTCATAGACTTCTGAATTTGTTCTCTTTTTTTTTTTTCCTAAGCAAATACAATTCCGCTATATTAATCCCCAAGGAGATACATATAATGATCGTTTGGTTTTTCACCCCGTAGCGAGCATTGTTCAAGTCTAATGGAAATAATTTTGCTCAAGGGTTAACCATAATGCATCTTCCAAGGATCTGTAGTCAAATGTCTTAACCGCTTGGCTACTGTGACTTAATTGTGTTTTTTAATTATTATTTTTTGCTTAGTTAAATGTTGTTAACTAATTCAATTGTTCATTTTTGTTTCTTTCATACCAGCCCCAACTCTGTGCTACCCAACTTACTGCCAATTTATTCAAAGAAATCAAAAGTAAGTTTTTTTTTGTGACTTCATCGTCACCTAAAATCCAAGGAAGCAATAGTGTGTGTGTATTTTATGAACGCGTTAACTAGTAATTTGACTTGTTAATTAGAATCAAAACAATAGATTATAAACTAAAATGCATGTTCATCTACTGTGTTTTATGTGGTGGTTTATAATGCTGAAGAAAAAAATGTTGAATGTGGGTTAAGACATCAGTTGATTAAAAGAATGAAGATCTGAATTGAGGATGATTATCAAAGTCAATTAACCTTTGTTTTTTGTTTATTTTTTTGTTTTGTTTTTCATGATTTTTTTCAACTATTTATAGCAGATAATCTTATTATTACAAGATAATGATTTATTTCTGCTTTGACAATGTGTGTAATATGTTTCATTTTCCCTACATTTTGTCATTTCTTAGTTTATTGATAATAAGTCATAGCCTATCAAAATCACTACATATAAAGAAAATCTAAATTGAAAATTTCATTTAGTATGAATGGTAAAAGTATTGATATATAATACAATTGAACAGTGCTAACTGTTAACTGTGGGTATCAGAAAATAAGATATCATGTTTATTTTTATTTTTACTTTTTGATCACCCTCTTAGAATAAATTATCAGAAAGTGATGAGCTGACACTGATGAAAGCTGTGTGTACGGTATGTGGATTACGGAAATGTCCTCGACACAGGTGAATATTGACGCCTCATAAATCTATTTTATTTATTATGTCTTATCCTTTATTATTGTTTAGTTTATTAATGTAATGTATTTGTATTAGTTACAATTAACAGTTTTTATATAAATATTTAATTTTTATGTTAATTTGTTCTGCAAACACGTTCAAAACAAAATTTCTTGTATATTTTTTTCAAGACGAATAAAGAATTATCTCATCTTATCTTATCTTATTGTAATCTTTCTCAAGTAATGTATAATTGTAGATGTTTATTTGCAATATCTTTCGTCATCTTAAATTGTGAAATAATTTTTTACTAAGAAGTTATTTTATTTTACCTGTTTGTCTCTTCTATAAACACTCCTCTATAGGAATTAAATAATCAATGAAACAGCACCAATGTGATATTTTTCTATTTTACTATAATCAGCTCAGGTTTTTATTCATTTTAAATTGTTTTTTTTTTCCATTCATTGTCCAATGTACACAGACCAGAGTTGAATATTCTTGCATTCCAACCGTGGACGAATCTACACATCAGACAAAGTGTTGACAAGGCTCTAGACGAGGTGAATACAGATGCATAGGGGCTTTTACGTCTAACTTTGATTCGCTCTTTACCTACGGTGTAAAAAGTATTCTAGTATAATTGTATAAATATATGGACTCTTCAGATCAAACCTATAGTAAACGGGCACATATTGTGGGGAAGGAATTAAATATATATACACTTGCTCTTCTTGCGTCAGTCGACGACGATGGGGCATAATTGTCCATCCATGTATCTTCATGGAACTGAAGTTCTGAATACATAATTGAATTCTGCTACCATTAATTAAGCAGTCATCGGGAGATGGAATAAATTTTTTTTCAGTAATAAAAGTGATTTTTAAAAAGAATCTCTTGAAATTTGTTGTAGGATCAATCAGTGCGCAAGCAATGCATGTAGCTTACGACTGAGTCAACATGAATGGGTATGCATGAGCCTACCACCTAGACGTAAAACCTCATAAGCTCAAGCAGATTTTATAAGTTTGCTATGAATGCAGGCATAGAAACATGCATCATGAATTTCTGTGCATTTGTGTTTGTATTGTACTTTATTTCTTTACAAAATTGTTGCTTCAAAGTACTATCATTCTATCCTCCAATACCTATTATGTTGAAATCAACTTTAAAGTTTTTGAATCTGACTATAACTATAAAAGAAGCTGTGTAAGGAAACAAATATCGTCTGGAATGATTCAATTTAGAGAAAGATTTAGATGGTTTTAACATAAAAGTATGCATTATTTACTCAGCATTCCTCTGATTTCATCTCATAATCTGCCAGAACAATAATTGTATTCTGACCCGTTGAAATAGCATAAGGGTGTCCAGGCAAGTAGGTTAGTAGGTTTTTGGTAGGTTTTTAAGGGTCCTGGTAGGATTGGTTGGATTTTGGTTGGATAAGAGGGTTTGAGGTAGGATAAATTATTGGCTGGTAGGATAAATTGATTTTTACTCAGATATCTATGCAAAATGAGAATAATCAGATATGCTTTTATATCAATTGTACTATGGTAACTTAATGATACTAATAACTAAGATAAGCTTCCTGATTGAAATTAAGTGACCAATGCCATTGTAAAATGATATTACGAAAATATTAAAATGAAGGCTAAAAACTAAAAATACAGAACAATTTTCACCCAAAAATACACATGTCTGTGGCATGATATAGAAGAATTTACGTTGATTGCACTATTCGATAGTGGTAGGATTTTTAATTGGGTTGGTAGGATTTTTTTGTTCCAATTTATGCTGCATACAAATATTAACTGTTGTTATATGATGTTTGGATATTAATATTTATGAATTTTTTCCTCTTTCTTTTCAGTTTTTCAACATTGTGCTGAAAGAGTTTGTTTACACATGGTACAGGTGGGTTACTTTCTTTGTGTTGTTTTCCTTTTACTTGTTTCATAATTGCTGGTTTTCAATACTGTAGTGTCCGCCTAAATGCCCACCGCCTAAATGCCTATTTCGCCTTAATGCCCGTTTTTCTCGAGGTACGATTACCTAGAAATGGTCACTTGCTTACCAATCGTAGTTCCGGCTTAATGCCCGCTCCGCCTAAATGCCCGTTTTTTCTGCTTCTCGAGCATCGGGCATTTAGGCGGACACTACTGTATTTTATATTTCCTTTAAGCATTATGGGATCTTTGCTATGGGTTCTTTAATTTTTTAGATAGAATACATTAATTCTGGTTAACCAAAAATGTTTTTTTTTATAATTTCTCTTATATTAATTATTTTCATTATTATTATTTTATTTTTTTTTTTGTTATTATTATTATTATTATTACTATAATTGTTGTTATTGTTCTACTCTTCTTACTGTTTTTTTTTCTTTCCCTCAGAGATGTTAGTGAAGATGAAGAGTTTGTTGATGAGCTGAGAACCAATTTCAGGTTTCTTGCCTCGGTCATGTTTCGTCGTTTAAAGAAGGTATGCTATAGCTATTAACCTTTTTAATTTTTAGTGCTTGTTTGTATCATAGAGCTTTATTTGTACTTGATAATTAAATGAAATACTCATAGTGATTTGACTCTTAATTATTATCTATATGTAAATCATATTTTGACGCTATCTGTAATGGCGGATTTTTTTTAAACTTGGCAGATTTTCCTTTTTTTCCTTTCTTTTTTTTTATGACAAGTTTCAATTGAGTTATGAACTAATAAGCTTAAGTATAAATTAAAATTCGACCTAAACAAAACTTTTATTTAACTCTTCGATTAAAAATTTGTTTTCCATCTTCTTGCAGATTGATGTTCCTCAGTTTATCACTCAAAAGATATTGAAATCAGCGATGCAGCACGTTGATCTGTGTGTGCAGGCTTACACTCAGGGTGAGTTGGTTGGTGTGCTCTAGTCCTAGATCTATATTCTATGGTAGCTGTGCTTTTTCCTTTCAACCTGCTGTAAAACGTGGTATTAGTTGTATTAGGAGTGGCTGTTTATTTTCCACTGAGAATGGTACCTGGCTAATTAAATAAGTATTCCGTATGCAGAATGCAAGGTGCTCTTTTGAAGGAAGTATTAGAGGAGATATGCAAGGTTGTCCATGTTCAGAAACTCAAAACCTAAGATATATCTAGCATAGACTACTACGCAGAAATGAGAATCTAGGCATTATTAAAATGGTTATGGATGGTGGCTATCAATGCCAACAACGCATAGCAGACGGAAGATAGGAAGCGCTGCCTCTAGGTAGTATTCAGTGAAAACATAAATCTTGGAAATTGACGCTGCCAGTCTTTCTAATGAATGCATATATGTATGTGTGAAAACATAATTCTTGGAAATTGACGCTGCCAGTCTTTCTAATGAATGCATATATGTATGTGTGAAAACATAATTCTTGGAAATTAACGCTGCCAGTCTTTCTAATGAATGCATATGGCGGAAAACACAAAGGCTGAAAAATGATCTACTTTTTGGGGCTCATTTTAGCCAATTTTCAAAATTAATAAAATGCTGCAAGTTTGGTATCAAAATTTAGCTAAATTATCACAGAATCAGGAAAAAGAATATAAAGGGGCAGCAAAACCTTTGTTGCCGAGAAAATGCAGTATATGTCCGGGTACCCCGAAAAATCAACGAAAATATGTAAAAGTTGAAAAACTCACCAAAATCATTGTTAATCCAATTAGATATCCAAAATGACATGAACTGAAGACATATAATGTACATAAGCACAATACAGAGGTATAAGAGCTG
>JAUEKR010458892.1:0-11611 GCA_031762895.1 Corambe burchi
ATAATTTTATATGCATCTTGATTTTCGTGGTATAATATATTTGTTTATATAATTTGTTGTCCTCATAAGTGCCATTTTAAGCATAATTACATATTCCTTTGTAATCAGTCATTTATAGTATTAAAAATGTGTGTTCATTCTATCAATTTAAAAAATGCATACAGAAAACTTAATTATAAAATAATTATGGTGCATTTTGTCACCAACTGTAATAAATGTAATATTTATTATGCTCGTTTAAAAAAAAATTGTTTATTTAATTTTTGATTATTTTTTTGTGTATGCATATTTTTTTTTTATAGCCAAGTTCAAAGAGAATGACATAAGCGTAATTTGCAGTCATCCTGATGTAGATACTAAAAAGATCAGTGAAGCCATTCTTGGGTGTAAGGTAATCATTTATTTGTAGCATAGTATGTGATTTTACGTTCTGTCAGCCATTAAAAAAATTTTGCTTAGCTCCATTACTGTATCTGAATTTATATTGCTTGTTGTTTATTAAATATTGTTTTAATTTTTTAAATATTTTAGCCAAAGTCCTTGACAATAAACAAAGTTGTTTGACTTGTCTATTGAATTACATAATTTGATGAGGAACTGATTAATATAGTTGACAATGCTTGTAGCTATCTTGTCTGTGAACCCGAAAAAGGATCATAACACCAGAAGTTTGGGATAACCAAGTAAGCGCTCCATTGATGCCCGTACCATGAAACATGATAAATACATCTGATGATTGCTGTAATCAACTTTGTTACAAGTGGAATCAACTGTATATTCATAAATGAATTATGTACAATTTAAATTGGTGTGTGGTTTTTTTTTGTTTTTTTTTGATTACTAAAATTCAACTAAATATAATATTGCACTAAAAGGAAATATTTGGTATAACCTAGTCTAGCCATATAAAAGTTCATATGTAAAAATACGTTAATTCCATACTAGTTTATGAGCATAGGGAAGTCAGGAATAGATTCTCGACTCTTACTAGACATACTGCTTTGTGTGGATGTTTGCCATTGCTTTCCACACTGAATTTACTTTCACTGTATTTGAACAGACCAACTCCCCATTCATATCTGGGTGAACAAGAGAGCGAGACCACTGAAAAAACAGTGTCATGGCTGGGGTCGAACACAGGTCGCTGGTATTTGCTGTCCAACCACATATATATGTAACTGTCCTCAAGATACCACAATGATTGAGTAGTATTGCAAGTCTGATTGAAAAACAAGAACAGGATCGTTGTATCTAATAATCAGGCTTACACAAGCTTACAACCATTCACTGGAGAAATAAACTTTGGCAGCGTAGTAATCCATCTATTGGTGGTGTTGCATTACATCAATGATATTATGTACTGTAAATACTCAAATAGGAAAATACGGTTTTCGCATAGTAAACCTTCTTCTCTCAATAAGCCAACTTTGACAGGTGAAATAATCTATCAATTGGTGGTGTTGGTATTGTTCCAGCAACTCTTGGGTTATAGTTACTCTTTGACTCAGTGTCTCTAGGGTTCATGGCAGTCTTGGGGATTCATCAATTGATAACAGTAGAGACAGAAAGACAAAGTGGACTTATGGTTGCTCTGTCACTTTGAAAATGAATTATTATTATTGCATTTTAAGAAGATTTAAAATGATGTGTTGTTTTATTCTCAGGTTTATGTCCCAATCATGACAGACATTTCAGTCCTTGACAAGCGGATTCAAGAGCAGCTTTCTCTTGCTTACATCTCTAACACAGCTTTGTATCCATTGTCCAGAGTCCGATTCAGAGACTTGTCTTCTAAATTGAGTGGTGGAGCGTAAGTCTTATTTGCATTGATATTGTATTCCTTTAGCAGAAATATGTTAGTGGCTAATTAGTCTGGCATAACTGAATTATGCCACCCCCAACTCTAAATTATCGAAATAATTAATATAAATCATTAATACAGTGCAACCTGCCGATTGTGACATCTCTAATAAAGAATGAATACCTTTGATTAACATTTTTCGGTGGTCCTCATTAAAAAAAATATGTTATTTGTATAGAAAACAAACTATGTCATTATATCAAAGTTGTACTGTTTTATTTAAAGTAATATTTTATGCATGTCTTCAGTGATGTAATGCCAAACTAGGATCAGAGCTCCAAAGCTAAATACAGCATCAGTAGTGAACTTAAGATGTAATGATCCTCTTTCTTTTTTGATCCCCAACAATATCACTACAAACATATTTTAGTGTATAGTTTGTTATACTTTTAAAATGTCTATTTTTTTAATATTATCATAATATTATCTATTATATGTGTTCTTTTCAGACGGTTGATGCTTGCCAAAATAAATTGGTCCTTTGTTTTCAAGATGGAGGAGTTTGAAGAGAAAACTGATAGTATCATTGCCAGCATTAAGAAAGATTTAATCAACATCAGGAAGAAACCCCTCACCAATCGGCAATCCAGCATGAGTTCAATGAGAGATCATATTGATTTGACGCTGGCTGAAAATCATCTCAATCTAGTTGATACTGATCCTGATGGAGAAGCTCGTGCGACAGATCTGTCAGCCATCAGGGATGAAGCTTCTTTCTGGGATAGACATTTCCAAGGAAAGATGGAGGTTAGTTGATTTTTTCTTTTTCGGAGTAGTTATCACAGTTGGTTGGGTATCGGACGGATAAAGAAATTGTTGTAGGTTTGATTCACATCATGATTTTGTAGCAATCTTTTTTTTTTAATTAGAAAATTTGTGTGGATTTGATTGTTGAATTTTGTTGAAGTATGGTATCTGGTCTTTGAGACAGCTCTTTGTATTTTCCACTTGAAATTGTAGTTCTTAGGAGGAGTAAAGGATTGTTACATTACTTTTTGTAAATATTATCTACAGATAAAATGTTTATTTTGATTTCTTTTGTTTAATGAACTGCCATAGTAAGATGTAGGACTCCTAGAAAGGGATTTTTTTTCTACATGATGTATATTTGTATATCTTTGCATCTGTAAATAAATTTGTTCATCTTCGTACAATTTTTTTTTTTTTGTGACATATTTTTGTTTGCAGTGGTATTGTGAATCAATGTCTAGTTTTCTAAAGGCAAACTAGTTATCGGTTTATTATTTTATTGCATGTGATCCAACTACAAATGCAACACTTTCTTTTTAGAAATAATGAATTAATTTTTCTCACATTAATTATATGTTTCTACAAGTTTTGTATTTGATTGGTCAGTTTTCAGAAGAAGAAAAAACATTGATACCTTTATCATTTTTTCCACAGGTCACTTGGACAGAATTCAGGAATAAATTCCTTGCCGACTATGGAAACAAATTGGCGGAAGAATTTGGAGACAGCATTGATGATCACAAAAACTTTATCATCAACCTCATGTATAAAGACGTTTTTGACGTTAAAAAGATTATCAAGCGAGATGTGTACGATAATTTTTGCGGCCAGGCTATTTCCCACGCATTCTATGTTCGCATGCAGGAATACGTCATTGCTTACATTTCCTTGAGAGACGTGCTGAGTATGAAGAGCAGCCTCAGGATTTCTACTATTCAAAGTTTAGGTAAGAATATTTTATTTTATTTATTTTAATATCCACTCATATTTCTATGAGGGGAAATTTGTCATTTGGTTTTCCACTGTAAGACGACCGTCACTAAAACTCAGTGCCGCTGATGCAAGCAATGAGTACAAATAACCTTTCTCAAGGGTTAATCATGATGCCTTTGACAGGAATTGAACCGTCGTCCAATGCCCCTAAACACTCATTGAAAGGAGATTTTTTTTTCTGTATCCTATTTGTTTCATGCTTTTAAATCTACTTGCCATAGTTTATTATCTATTAAGGATTTAGAATTTTTTATCTGTCTGCGTAGAAAAACATTTTTTGTTTCTCCTGTCACATCTATATATTTCCTTGTCTATAAATTGATATAATATAGTGAAACTTCTCTATTTAGGAGGACTTGAAAATTGTTGAAATTACCCGGGTTTCCTGCTTTCAGAGGTGAATTATACTGTATTTAAAGCAATAAGTAGCCTGGGATTTCATGTCAATTATTTACCAAGTTTTCTGATTTCTGAGGGTCATTTCGACTGTACTAAAATGTGCCTAAGAAGTAATTAGAATGAAATTTATGATAAAAAATGGAATTCATTGGGCTGATTACTAACATGCATATAAATATTTCATCTATGTCAATAGCATTACTTTATGTCATTCTTTTTGTAAGGTAGTGTTTTGTTTTTTCCACATATGTTTGCAGGCAACTTCTCCTTCCCAGCCATTGTGTCAGGCCTTGGGGACATGCTCAATGATGATGAACCGAATGTGAGAGCTGTTGCTTTGATTGCTTTGGCCCATGCAGGTTAGTTGGGTTGATACTTGATATGATAAGTTAATATATCACTTATTCTTGTCAGGATTAAGGGTCAACTAGTCTAATGCTTATCTCATATTATTATAACCAAACCGAATAAAGACTTGAATCTTTTCTGGATAGGAAGAAGTGCATTACAGGTTTGTTTCTTTAATTTTGGATTGATATTACTTTTGATGTCTGAGTTGGTTTAAGATGGTATGCAGTGTTTTTCCTATTGACACGATGCCACAGTCAGGGTTTCAAACTGAGACCATATGATCCTGATCCCTGGACTTAGCCATTTTGTCTATAGTTGATTATGTGAATGATTTTTTTGTGTGTCTGTTGTTTTATTTTAATGTGTCTTCGTTACATGAAAATGAGTCTGAAATCAACAGGTAGAATGTTTGAGCTATATTAGGTTGTATGGTTTGTCTGTCAAACTTCTTATTGTAGTAGATTTGTCTTAAACGAAGTTGTTATACTGTGTTTCTCAAAAAATATTTTAACCTTTCAATCTTTTTTACTAGACATGTTATGAGGATCTTTCCTGTTTGTTTATTTTTTAATATTGTTTGTCTGTTGATAAAAGATATTTTCTTAATTAACTGTATCACTACTACTAACTTAAAATTACCATAACTCAGCTTGCATGAAAATATTTAACTGCTCCAAAAAGTAAATATGTATTAAGTTACATGTATGATTGATTTTTAATGAGTTAAAAGAAAAATGTTTCAAAGTTATCTTGCTATATTTTAAAATTTTTCTCTAAATAATGTCATTGGGAACCAGAATAAGGATCGCTACATCTGAAGTTAGCTACAACTGTTGTGTTTTATATTGTTGTATAGAGGCTGTTCCATGAAAAAAGGATCGCTACATCTGAGTTTGCTATTAATGAAGTCAACTGCATTCATATTTTTTTTAGGCCTCATTACCCCCCTCCCCCCTTCAAAATAAATTTGTAGTCTGTATCTTACTATTTTACCCCATATCTAATCCTTTCCCCATACTCCATGAATTACCAGGTAAAAAGGTGAAGGGCACTGTAGATCTCATTGTCAGCAAACTAGAGGATGAAGACCGTCTGGTTAGAGAGAGTGCTTGTCTCAGCCTAGGCTATTTGCAGTCCAACGAGGCCGTCTTACACGTTGTTGACCGATGGTGAGTTTCATTAAAAATTAAATTAAAATTGAAGTGAACATTTATATGACGCTGTTCCATTTATATATTTTTTAAATGCTCAAAGTGCTTTACAAAGGGGTCTCCGACGTGTCATTTCATTCTTATACCATCTGAACTCCTTGATAGCATACAAAAGAGCTGCCTGAAAGGTGCGTCATTCTAGCATTCTTACTATATCTTTCTCTGCCTATGGCCGGATACTCATTACATATGAGTGGGGTGAGAGATATGTATTAAAAACCTTTCCCAATGATTTAATTCTGAGTCATCGCTATGTGTATTTGAACACGCGACCTCTCGGTTACGAGCTGAGTGCCTTGTCACTAGACCACAGAGCCATCATCAAAGCTTCAAGGAGGTTTTGATTAGAATATCACCTCCACCCATTTTTTTTAAACAGCTGTGTATTATAGTTGTTTTTATTTGCACCCAATTTGTTACTATTGGGATATGAGAAATGATCTGAACTGCGATCTCCTAAATGGTGTTGAATGATCAGAATTTCCACTTGACATCTATCTAGTCTATGAATATATAACTATTATTTGGTCTTTTAACCTTCATCCTAATGCCGACTTTAGTCTGAAAAGTACCAACACTAGCCCTAATAACATCCTTAAACCACTAATAAAAACGAAATCCAAATTCTATTGAGAGTTAAGATGAATTAAGAAGGCCAATGTCTACTATT
Source organism: Corambe burchi (assembly GCA_031762895.1). Classification (NCBI taxonomy): domain Eukaryota; kingdom Metazoa; phylum Mollusca; class Gastropoda; order Nudibranchia; family Onchidorididae; genus Corambe; species Corambe burchi. Next base: position 6,236 of record JAUEKR010458892.1, read on the forward strand.
AGATATTACCCATATGTCTTCTGAGATCAAAGATTTCTTTGAACAAAGAAATTTTAGAAAGTATTTACTTAGTAGACTATTTATAAGACATGCCCCTGGTCTGTGCTTATGATGGCAGTTCAGAGTTGGAGTATAAGCATTGTGTTTTAGGTATGTATTGTTGATTATTGAGTTTAAACCTTTCTTTTTTTTTTCATTTTGATAATCTTTCTTCGTTTATAATTTGATTGAATTGGATAAACAATGTGGTTGTTTCTGAAGTTTTCATTCATTCACTCTCTATGTTATCTATACGAATGTTGCAGGAGAAACGATCCCATCTCTACAGTGAGGGAAGCTGCAGAACTTGCACTCAGTCGAATGGATGTACCAGATGCTAAGAGGTGCATGAAAGTCACACAGATCCTCTCGTCTGAAATTTCCGCTCTTAAACCAGAATCCTCAAGGTTATAAAAAGAAATTGGTTTTATTTGTCTGTGTACCTCTCTATAAAAAAAAAAAAGAAACAAAAACAGTGTATGATTGGTTCATTGAAAAAAAAAGTATTAGTGTTTTGTTACATTCCAGTTGAATTGTTACCACTAATGTGACTTAGTTTTTGTAGCTTTGTTAATGTTTGCAGCATTATATTGTATATTTACTTTTTTAAACATGGCTTATTGTGTTGTATTTTTATTTTCATGTTGTGTTATATTGGTAAGTTATTGAGTGTCTTTACTAAGTTTTTAACTTGGTATTGCTGATATGAACAATTAAAATGCAGATGTTTTAAAAATTGCATTTGAACTTGATCATATTTACATGGCTAACATTGAAATAGGAATTATATTCTATAAATGGAAAGTGAAATGTTTTGGTCCCAATCAAAATCTTTATTGTATAGGCTTTCTAGAGTTTTTCTTTATTGAGCGTACTTAGAAGATGATAAATATTGATATATTGTGGACTAAAAGTAGAGAAAATTGAAATGAACTTGGATTTTCCTTAAATTCTTGATTTATTTTTTGTATCAATTGTTGGCTCTTATTCTTATATATACTGATATGCTTGATATTAAAATTTGATTATATACAGTTTGGGGTAGGTGCCTAAGTTTTAAAATTTGAGCTTGTGCAATATCAACATTTTAAATTGCTGACCATTATCCAATGATATTCTCCAGATTAATGTACTTCCCCGATTATTAGTTGTATTCCACTTTTTGGGTAAAGATTCACCAGTATCTAGTAGAATGTTGATTACTTAATTATTGTTGTTTTTTTTTCTTTCAATGAACTGGATATTGCATAAAAGGTCATCAAATCAAGATCTCTTATATTGTTTTTATTTGTTTAGCTATTATTTATAGCAATAGTGATATTGTGTCAGTCATGTATGCTCTTCATTTAGTTGGTACAATCATATTTGTTTTTATATTTCTATTATTTATGATAAGCTCTTTGAATATTTAGTATAAGTGATATTTCAAATTAACTTCAATGATCTCTGGATCAAATTAACTTCTGAGATATTTTTATATTTAATATGTTCCCATATTTATAACATTTATTTTAATTATGTGATTTATATCAGATTTCTACTTATATAATACTTTAAATTGACAATTTTATGTTGAGTATTTTTTCTTATGTTATGCATTCTTCTTAAGATAATAATTTATTTTTACTGTTATAAGTATAAATTGTTAATTGTTGTTCTTAATTGATATTGCTGTAAACATTAGTAGGTGTACCATATATAATATATATACTTTATAAGTTTCTTAGAAAAATTTTTTGTTTTATAATGTATGCCATTAAGTTATGAATTTCATTTGTTTATTGTTTGACATCATTATTGCTATTTAAGCTCGAATAAACATTCTATTCAAATTTTAATTAACATTCTTTCTGTATAATATCCATATGTCTTTCTTCGTTTGTTGTTTTTGGTTGTTTTTTTTTTAAAGAAATTATACTTAATGTTAAAACTTATCAAATTTTATTTTCATTTAGAACTATAGGAGGCAAAGCACTTTTAAATATTATATTAACTGCAGTTGACTTCACTTGTAGGGGGGGGGGGGGGTTCAAATAGCAAAGATGCAAATTACAACAACCGTAGTGATCTTAAGATTAAGTGATTAAATAATCAGTTTTTTTAATCCCTAAACATTACTACAAGCTTAGTCTACTATAGTTGGTAGAGGGTGCGTTTCGTTCTTGACATTGGGATTTTGGTACCATCTGTAGTCCCGTTGTAACCATGATTGTTTTTTTGTTTTTTTATCTTCTTCTTTTTTCACTTTTTAATGTCAAGTGGCTCTGTGGTCAAGTAGTAAGGCGCTTGACTCATGACTGACAGGTTGAGGGTTTGAATCCTCTTAACGATGATGTGAAGTTAAGTTCTAGGGAGAAACTCATTAAACACAATTCCTTTCCTCATTCAGATTAATGAATACCCGGCTATAGGTACAGTTGGAAAATTGTCGAAATATAGAAGCATGCGTCCTTCGGCATCTCTTCTGTATGCTCCATAAAGAGTTGAGTTATTTTATGGAATGCCAAGACTTGTTGGGGAAGTAAATGATATGTTAAGTTCATTGAGGCTTTGACATTCATGATGTGTGAGTTATGTAAATACAATCACTGCTTTAATTTGTTTAGTTGACATTTTGTTGTCCTTTAATATATGATAATTGAATGCCTGTCTCCTGCTCTATTTAGTTCTATTGGTATGTCTTTCTAGAAATTGTTGCAATTCATCCCATTTTAGTCTGGGTTGTTTATTTATAAACTTTTTTTTTTAACTGATTAAATATGAATACACTTTTAAAAAGTGACCTTTAAAGATAATATGTTCTAGTGGTGAAGGAGTTCAAATAAGACAACAGCAAAAAAGGCTGAGCCAACTGATAAAATGTACTGATGAAACCATTGAGTATTCTGCCACTGACTTTATCTCATGTTGGTCAATTGATTAATTGTTGGATTGCAGATTGAAGGGTTCCAGTTTTGATCCTCTAATGAGGCATTGTGGATAACCCAAGGTTATATACACTAATTGCTTATGTTTACTGCACTAGCTCAGGCGACTTACGGTGATAATCCAGAAGACCTATTTCCATGCAGGGATTAAAAAGAAAAGATATTTTATTTATTGTTTATAATCAATCGACTACATTTATAGTGATAAAAGGCAAAGTCAGCTATAATGATGATAATAGTTGAAGCGATTTTCAGAGATCATTATTCAAGGAATGTGTAATGATGAAGCACGACATGCTTTATTCAATGGTTTGGAGGGTAGCAATCCTCTTTCTGGTCCCACTATGATATCACTACAAGCATTTAAAACTGTACAAGTACAACCTTTCATGAGACAGCAGACAGCATAGGGCATAGGCAGCTGAAATTATTTGGTCCTAGATGGTCATAGATTTAATGCTCTTTTTTACTGTTATAGTTATAATCGAGTTGTTTTGTTTTGTTTTTCGTTGTTCTGATTGGGGAGGGGGTTGTTTTTTAATTCTTTGAGCTGGACAATTGGCATTAAATGTCTCAATGACAATTGATGAAATAGTTAATATAGATAATCTACCAACATTAATTTATAAGATAATACTATTCGGTTTGAGAACTTGGAAAAAATACGTTTTGTTTCATCAGTGTTAATCGTTTGCAGTTATCTATTTGATAAAATGAATTAAATCATGATTTGAAGTGCATAAGACTTGGGCTTTATGTGCAAACTTTTCTATAAATTGTGTAGCAGTAGCACATTATTTATTGTAAAGGGCTTCAGTTTTTGATCATGACAGTAAAGATTCGAGCTGTTCTGGTCGTCGCGTGTTCTTTGTGGAGAGAGAGAGAGAGAGAGAGAGAGAGAGAGAGAGAGAGAGAGACAGACAGACAGAGGGAGGGAGAGCGAGAGAGAGAGAGAGAAAGAGAGAGATTATTTAAAATCTCTGAAAAATATTGTTATCCAGCAGTGTCGTTATCCATTGGTTACTCTGCATATGGTTTACATAAATAAATAGCGGTACGCGTGCGCATGTATGTGGGTAAAACAGTAGTAGAACACGAATGTAACGTACTCGGAAATAGCGTAATAATTATAAATCCATGTTTTCCGCCCCTTTTAACAATATTTTGAGTCAATAAACTTAGCAAGAAAGTAGTGTATATCACATAAGAGGTCAACTCGGAATGGCGTATTTTTTTTTCCCACCCAGCCTTCTATTTGGATATTTGTTATTTATGTTCATGATATTCGGCATAAACTAGTAAAAAAAAAAACAAACTACAAATAAAAGCACAATACAAATCAAATAAAACAAATATTATAACTTCTTCGACCGTTAAAAGCCGGCATTCGTCAGGAATGAGTCGTTTAAAGTGTAACAGTAACAGTAACAATTTACTCAGTGGAAATAACCAATAGACATGCATTCTAATTCTACTTCAAGCAACTGAGTACCAGCAAAGCTGAAGTCTCGTCAATTACGTTATTTCCGAGTTTCACTGTATTGATATTGCCAAAACCGCCGAATAATGGCACATTTATACATCATTCTGTGATCCCAGGCTTATTATGTCGTTTTCCTTAAGTTGGTATGCAAATATAGCAAGTGCAAGTAGGCCTTAATGACAGTATTCAACTCATCTAATCAAGATGTATAGTTGTATTATAACAAAGCCATCTGGCATATTATTCGCAGCTAAAACAATTGTAAATTAGATTAACCAATTGGAATTTACAATGAGTGGGGGTACATACATAATGAAGACTAATTATATATCCACCTGTTCTTTATAAACCACTTGCTTTTTTCTTCTTTTAATTTAATATATCGTGTAGATACATTCTTGGTGTTATTGTCAACTTTTCATCAGTTAAATACCCAAGCATTTACCTTATATTCGTTAAATTACTCAACAGTAGCATAATATTATGTTCGAATGTTGGTTGTATAATATAGGCATATACAGGTAGGGAGGATCCCAAACCCAACCCAAACAAACAAACAAAAAAAAAAACAAAAACAAAAAACAAAACAAAACAACAACAACAAAAAAAAAAAAACCCAAAAGAAAACCAACAACAAAAAAAAAACACCAAAAAACTCAACCCCAGCTACAGCAGCAAAAAAAAAAATATATATATATATAATAATCCAAAACCAAAACAATAACAAATTAGGAATGGGTCGTTTAAAGTGTAACAGTTACAATTTAATCAGTGGAAATAATCAATAGACATGCATTCTTATTCTTACTTCAAGCAACTGAGTACCATATAATTACTATTTTATGACCTCGGGAATAGCATAAACTCAGAAATAGCGCAAAACTGGAGTGAGTCCCGTCAATGCGCTATTTCCGAGTTTCACTGTAT
>JAUEKR010459003.1:0-17835 GCA_031762895.1 Corambe burchi
GACAATATCCATCTCTGCCTATGGCTGAATACTCATTACACCTGAGTGGGGTGAGGAAATGTGTGTAAAAAACCTTTCCCAAGGATTTAACTTCGCGCCACCACTAAGCGGATTCGAACCCGGGACCTCTCGATCACGAGCTGAGTGTCTAACCACTAGACCACAGAGCCACACAATTATGCTCAATCATAATCGCGCCAGTTGCCTAATTGAAAGAAGATTTCTCTAGCTTTGCTTAACATATAACATCATTTCATTAATCCATTAAAACATACGAAATAAAAGCACATAGGTAAAAATTAATAAACCTACTTCATAAAATGTGGGGAAATGAAACACTATAGTGTAATACACCTTAGTGATGAATGGTATCCAAATATATTGATCTTTAATATATAATAATCAACAAGTATGTTTTATCTGATATAGACAATTACAAACCTCAATGAACATTCTATGTACATCAAACAGACATAAATACAATGAAATCCACAGAAACATACCAATTTTATTTCTAGAGGAGGTAGGAACTTGAAAATAGCAAACAGAGAACTGCGAGTGTTAGTCAAAGTGACAAATTATATCTTACAAAATCAATCATCTTAAAACTTTTTTTTTTCAAATTAGTAACATGGAACACTGATGAAATACAATGGAACCTCTCTAGAACAACCCACTATAGACGCACCCTCCACATCAACCTATTTCTTGGTGATGGATGCTTACTTCTATGTAAATTACCCTGGTATAGTAACTTTCCATCTACAACGTTTAACAACCTTCATTCTAATGCAGAAAGAAATGAAAATCCAGTAAGAATTGAATAGGATGGATATAACGCAGCATTGTCTCAGATTTAACCACACTCAAGGATATCAGGTAAATAGCATCTGCGTATATATTTCCTATTTTAATTATAAATTATAGCCTCTTTAATATTATACTAGATCAACGCAATGTTTATGTCATATCATTATTATCATTATACATATTGTTAAGCGCTCAGAGCCTGTATATGCAAGGTGGGGTGCTATACAAATGCCATATATTATCATTATTATCTGTCTTTGAGTGCATCTTAATCTATCCTGCTCTATGGTTGCGAGAACTGGACATTGACTGCAGAGACAACAAAAAGAATTCAGTCATTCAAAACAAAGTGCATGAGGAAACATCTTGGGATCTCCTGGAAAGACCACAAAAAAAAATATGAATTTGTTGTCTCTCGGAGAGAACTTTTGGCTGGTCCCCAAGAGTCACTGCTGGTTATCGTGAAGAAGAGGAAACTGTCCGGGTTTGGCTATGTCACCCGCCACACAAGCCTCTCAAAAACAATCCACCGGGGCACATTGGAAGGAGACAGAAAAAGAGGGAGCCATCCAAAGGCCTGGTTGGACAACATTAAAGACTGGACACGCATTAAGCAAGCTGAAAACAGGACTGGTTGGCGGAAGCTATCATGGGATGCGACACTCATGTCTCCTCTACGACCGCAACGGTCAGGAGAATGAGGTGAGGTGAGGTGACCTTAATCCTAGACTAAACCCTATTATATTATATTATTATTGTGATATATTCAAATGATAATAGTGTCTCATGTAACCTGCCTAGATAGACCCCACTCCATAATGACATGATTTGACACACATTTTGGTGACTTTTTCTAGAAAGGTTCCACTGACAGGTATGAAAAAATAATTGTTTATTGTGGAAGTATGGCATGCTTGTTAGTTTACCTTGATTAAGGAATGGATTACAATGAGTATTGTTGACGTAGAGAAGATGATTGCATTTCACTTGAGCAAACAGCAAAAAGATTAAGCAATCAAATTTTCCATTTTACATTGAGAAGAAAATAGGATTAGTATAATCAAGCCAGAAGATAAGATTCATCGTATGAGTAAAAAGAACTAACACTTTTAAGTAATATAAAGCAGAAGCACAACAAAATGAAAACAAAATAAAACACAAACCAAATAAAAATACATATCAAATCATATTTAAAATTATTCCTTTTTCTTTCTATGTTTTGTTACTGTTTATGAAGTTTTAAAAAATGTGACTTCCGGACATTTATACCAAGGCCTAAATGTGCTATAGCCATTGAAACCATAGAATACAATGTATAGAAGGAATAAATCTATGATATTGTCTCATGTGCTATTCACAATGATTTCTAATTATAATATGATAATGTAAGTAGTTATAGGTGATCTAGTATGAGCAATTGATTAGTCGTGAGGATGAATAATTCTATGAAGCAATACGAAGCAATACGAAGTTAAGTGATATGAAGAATGGATACATACAAGTATATGAATGAATATATTATGCTACCAAAGGTTAATAATAGAAAGTGACTTGACATTTATCAAAAATAAATGACAAAGCAAAGAAAACATCTAAAATAATCAACTTGATCTACTATGTTATGCAGGTGACATTAATTATTGGAAAGCTTTTTTAATAGGTACAACAGCCATACATATTACAATACAAGTACTAATACAATCCAATTGTCAAAACAATAAAAGAATCATCAACACATATAATTAGAATAAATACACAAGAAACAACATATTAACAGGATGATTCAAAGGTTAAAGCCTGGTTTGAAAATATGATGTATGATTACATTCTAATATGTTATAAGAATAACCAGATCATAAATATTATCAAATTTATAGAGATAATGAAATATATAAAATAAAAATAAAAAAGAAGAGAAAAAAAATGTAATGATATAGTGCCCATAACAGCTAAATAATGTATGATGATATTACAAATTAAATTTGATATTGATAGAAATGAAAATAAAGTAAACAAAAGATAATGTTATACCCTCATAAGGGAAAATTCAATTAAGAATATAATACATATCATCTTAAGTGTCCATTTGAAATCAATTGAAAATATTGAAAGCAAAAATAGTCAGCAATGATGGCAAAGGATATGCCATAACATAAATTGGCATCCTTGAAAAAGGCACATTTAATAGAAATATTAAATAAGATTAAAGAAGTCAAGAATAAAACAGGAACAACAAAAAAGAACATCAAGTTTAACGTTTGATCTAAAAAGAAATTGTGATATTTTAATATACATTTAATTTGTAAGTAAGTAGTGGTAAAAGTAATATGAAAGCCATAAAATTTTCAAAAAAAAGAGCATAAGTTAAAAGAAATTTAAAAAAATATGAAAGTAACACTAGATTCTATACATGAAAGAGGAGTTTAATTCAGTATTAAAACATTAACGATTCAACAATTGAGGCAAAGAAATAATAATCAAGATTTTCACAAGAAGGTGCAGAAACAGCTAATTGTCAGCTCTTAGAGACTTACACAACAAGATTCACGGGAAAAGAAGAAAGTATGACAAAGCAGGAACAGTTAGGAATAATTGATAAAATTATAAGGCAATAAGCACAAACAGAAAGAAGAAAGAGGATAGAACCATCTAAGAGGTTTGAAAGGGCAAATCAGCTCAAACTCAAACCTTTGAAATAATCGTCCACAACAACTGAACCAAAAATTCCTTCTCTCCTAACAACAACAGTATGAAATCCGCTATTCACTAAACTGGTCCAATTGAGGTATGAGTCAAAATCAATGGCTATTTTTGCAGGACAATGACCTGAAAGAATGTGAAATTTGCACTATTAATGATAATAAGCAAAAATCAGCACAAAGAGCAGGTTTAACATCCCTTGAAGTTCATTGAAGCATATATAATGACTCACTTATTTTGTAGAGTTGAAATTATAAATTCATTTTGCCTTAAAAAAGGACAATTTTAAAGGCATATTTCATAGAAAGCATTTCATTTTCAATAGCATGGACATGGTTTTCATAAATCCATGGAAAAATATTTAGTATGATATTTGCATGCATTGAAATGTAATATAATTTCATAGTTTGTATTTTTTTAATGAATCTTTAATAAAAATGGAAAATGAAAAATGGACAAAAACTAGTAAAACTTGTTCTTACCTTGTGTATCAAATAAGAACCTTGGTCTTCCATTCACAAACTGCACAGCAATAAATTCTTCTTGAGAACTTGAGGCTGTAAACAGAAGAATTCCTGTGCCTCTATCCAGTCGGAACTTGAAACGAATGCCTTAGATCATGAATAAGATCATTTGACATGAGTTTATCATCGATGCTAACAATTCATCATTGTTAAATGTATGTCTATTGATATCAGTTCTAATACTAAGTAATGTAAATGGAAGTCTATATAATATTACTGTTTTTAATTATTTTATTAACAACATACACTTATTGGATTGAACATACAAATAATAAAAGATGCTTAGGTTGTTTTAACTATAATCATGCAAAATTAACCAAAAATACTTCCTATTTTACAGTTTTTTGTAGGGGTGGGGTGGGGTGAGATATACTTCTTTTGATAATCACTATAGGGGTGGGGGAACAAAATTTCTTATACAAAGAATTCTAAGGATTAAGTAATTGTTTATTCTTCTTTCTATTATTGCTCATTTTTTTAATGTTAACTTTGGATTTTCATCTTGCACTAATACATAATATATAATATGCTATATATCCCAAAAAAATAAGCAATGAAATTCTGATGGAAAATACTGATGAAAATGATCCAAGAAGCGTTACTTAGTAGGTAAGTCATTACTTATGATTTATACTATTTGAATGAATGATAATATCAATTATTAACTTTATAATATTGTTTTGCTCTTATCGCACCAAATATAATTTGCATAAATGGAGCCTACATACCCGTAAAAGCAACATTCTGTGGGATGACACTTGGGTGAAAGGCATAGTAGCCACCTCCTGTAAATCTCGTACCTCGTACGACAGATGCAGGATAGCTGAGTGCAATGTTTGCCTTTTGTACAGTGTATTTAGGAGGAGGTCCATTAGGAAACAAAGGTTCTTTCCATTTGATTTCCATCACAGTTGTGTTGAAGCCATCAACCTCTGGTTTGAGAACACCCTCAGGAGCTAAGTCATACAATGATGAATAGAAATAAAGAGAAATAAATTTAATCATGAGACCATATGGAATTAACACTAAGTAAAAGAGATTAAAAAATGATTACCAGCATTATTAATAATGAGCTATAATAGGCATATCTTATGAAATAAAGTTTTACTAAACAAACTTTAATCATCATTTTTATTATTAGAGTAGTCATCACTTTGAAGTAGATCATGTTTGTGTATGATCTCATATTCTCTATAATTTTCTGATATTACCAACATAGTCAAATTGGAATTTGCACCAAAAATAAACATTTTATAGTATGGTAGATTTTTTTCTCTTCTAAGAACTGTTTCATTTGATCGTAATGATGCACAATAATTAAAATTAACCTGCAATTAAAGTCCTTCCTGTGCTAGCTGTGCTGTTTATACAACCTTTCATGTTACATGCTTGCAATATAAAACTATATTCTGTGTATGGAGTGAGACCAGTGATGAAGTGAACAAATGTTTCGCCATTTCCTTCATAGATTTGCTGTAAATTATTTAATAAAAGAAACATCATAAGTATATAGTAAATAACACTTTTGTACAGCAGATAACAGTCAATGGTAAGTGGAAATGGTGATAAAATGAGAGAAGGTATAACAGAGTTTAATTGTATGCATATAATTTATTGCCATAAGGCAATATAATAATCAGTTGTACTCAATCTCTTTTCAAATGTTCATTACTGGAGAATGGATAACGCATTTATATCATTTGCTTACAAATAATGAACATTTTTATTCAAGAAGATAAATATAACATAGGAATTATTATAATCATTAGAATAGTTCAATAATCACATTTATTATATTCAGAGCTTCAAGTTATAATTAATTGGCATTTATAAATTATCTTATAAATAGATCAAGCTGTATTAATGTTAATTGAATATGACTTATTCTATTCAATTCAATCCAATTAAAGTTTTTAAAATTCAAATTCAAATCTTTACCTGATATTGAATACTTTAAAAACTAGTAAAGTTGAAGCATAAAAAACAATTTCATGATAAAAAATTGATTGACCAAATATATTTTACAAACATGATTTACCTTCCATGTAAACTTGGGAGCAAAAGGATCAGCAGTAATGTTTGTCTTTATATTCTGATACAGACGGTAGAATAATATGATGCCCTGAGCATCTTCAGGAGAAGGAGTTGACCAAGTTGTCTCAATTTTTGTTGGACTTGCACCTTTTAGAGTTGGAGGTTGCACAAACCTTGGCACTGGAAAATAAACAAACATAAATGAACAAAAAATGTGAATTTATTTTTCTTTTGTTTCTAAATTTTAAAACACAAGTTCTTATTCATATCAAAACATCATATTAAATTCCAATGCAAACATTCCAAGTTGTTGATTCATATCTATGATAAAAAATATTAAAATTGAAGAAGAAAAAAAGTTCAAACTGTAAATATATTTGCAATTTTGTTTTACTTTGTTTCATTTTCTTCTTTTATGATACCATGGTTACTTTACCTAGCAGAGTTTCCATGATATGTGGGTAAAGTCATTGCTCTTTTATGGCAGGAAAAAAATCAGGGTTCATGGTCATAAACTCTAGCTTATGTTCATTACTCAATAATGTTTTCTTTTGATGCCTCATTGTCAAAAGTGCTTTGATCAATACATTATTGCTACAAAAGTTTCGAGCAATTGAGCTGCCCAAACAATAGAAACAATATATGATTATATATATATAGAAACAGAATTAATATGAAGGCATATAATTATTGAAATTTTAAAAATCCATCTAGGACTTATCCTATCATTTTTCATATATTTTATAGATAATTTAACACTAATAATAATATAGGCTTTAAGAGTTAACAGTGCTATCTTCTCATATAATTGCAGAAATATCTTACTAGCTTCTTGGGTTCGACCCGAGGCCCAGGTACTTGCAGCTTTGCCAGCATCATTTTCAGATAGAACTTGGAATTCATAAGTAGTGAAGCTCTTCAATTTGGTGAGAGTATATGAAGTAGCAGGTGGGCTAAACGGATTGTCTTCTGGTGGAATCAAAGGGTCATATCTTCCGCTAGGATGAAATATACGTGAAGATGAAGGGTTGTAATTTCCATTCCCATCTTTAGGCCCACGGAACCAAAGCTCATAAAAACTGATGATTCCTTGAGTAATGAACAATATATTGAAATAAGCAAAATTGCATATAAAGAAAGAAATATCTCAATAGGATTACATTAAATTAAACACGATATGAATTCAACTACCATGGAATTGAAAAGTAAGTAAGTGAAAATAAACTTTGTATTACATACCAAATAAATTGAAGAACTCTAAAGATTGTTTCATTAATCCTTTGGTATTTTGCCAATGGTTTATCATGTTAACTAAATACTCATTGTTAATGACTGAGAAAAAAAATTGCATCCATCATTTGTCATTGTTAGTTGATATATACAAATTTATATCAATGACATTAAAAAGCAAGATCAATGGAACAAATCCAATGATTCATTTGAAATATTCATCCCCATGATATTACACTCAATTTAAATATAAAAACAATTATGGATTTGTTATTACTTATTATCAAATTTTCAAAAATGATCAATTTATTAATAATATGCTTACCATTGGGTTGAAGTGGAGGTTTCCAAGAAATAAGTAATTCACTGCTACTAAGAGATGAAATACTTGGAGCTCCTTGTTCTTCTGGAGGTGCTGATAAGGTAACAAACTCAGCACCTTCACTCTCTACACAACCACCAACAGTACAAGCACTGATTGTAAGATTATAGCTAGTGTACGGTGTAAGGGTTGTAAGCATTACCTGAAACATATTTGAACCATGAAGAAAAATTATTCACAGCAAAGTAAAATTGTACAATATAGCAAGCAAACTAGAATGAGTGATCTAGGTAAAGGAATTATGAAAGAAATTAAAAAAAAAAATTATACAAATTTCTTAATGCAGATGAAGACCAATTCAATATGTGTGATAGCAAGTAAAGTTTGATAAGTTTATTATATCCGAGCCTAGAACTACTCTTCAAAGTGAGATCTTGTGCATGTCAGAAATGTTGATATCATTAAGTATTGTCTCTACAATGAGATATCTTATGGCAGATTATTGGAGAGTTAAACTACGTTCTCCAACTACGATTTTTTTCTGAATATCTAATCATTTAATACCAACTGAATATACTTTTTTTTTAATTCCTCATTTCTTGAACATTAATGGAAGCAATCAACTTACATAAGTTGATGTTCCTTTCCACTCCTCCTTTTCTAAGTCATCCTTTCCCGAATATGAAGTGATGAGATAGTGAAGTAAAGGACCGTTCATATCAGAAGGTGGTGTCCATGTACAAAATACGCTTCTAGCCCTTATGTCCTGTAACACGAGATCCATGTCGTTGGTTGGTTTGCCAGCAAGAGTCTGAAACACAACTGGTGTGCTTGTAGTAGAACCGTAATCATTCACAGCTTCTATGACATAGCTGTAATAAGTATAAGGCTTCAATGGGAAATCCTTATATGTCCAATCTGAATCATTTTGAAAATGATAAGGCTCAAATTAGTAATCAAAAATTACAAAATAAGAAAATTAAACAAAAAATGATAACTAAAATATTATACTCTTGCAAATGTAAATGTAGCATGTAATTATAATATTGGAAAAGACAACATAAATCCAATTAAAATGTTTCAACAGTTTAAAAAATGCATGCATTATAGTAAGAACTAAATTAATATTATGTAGTGTTGAATTATTGTATCAGTCTGAGATTACAAGTACCCTTCCTTATGAGGAACAGATTGCCAAATTGAGTTTGCAACCAATGATTTAGATTGAATTAATATAAGGCTAAATTTTGTTTTTCTTATTCTTTCCGTTATTTAATACCAACTTTTTCAATATTACATCCAGATACAGTCTTCAAATTTTTTTTTCTTTCACTTTTCGTTATTGTAAACTTGTGTGAAAGTATTTTTTGGTAAACTTTATCAGTGAATTTCCCAAAAAGTTAAATATCCAGAGATATTCATAAATTTACATGATGTTTTATTTTTATTGATTTCTACAACATCTGATCTGATAGCTAATAGTATATTAATTCTACCAGTTGGTCCATTGAATTTTGGCCTCTAAGTCTGACTTTATCAACAACAAAAAAGGAACAATTTGATGTTATTATTTTTTTTGTATATTTACCTTGAGATGTTCCTTCAAAAACCTGAGTGTTATTCCTGAATATTTTATAAGTAGAGATGATGCCATTGGGGTGGTCTGGTTTGTTCCACATAAGACTGATGGAAAAGGATGTTCTACTTGTTACAGCAGGTGGGGGCTGCTGGAATGGGGCTAGAAAGAAAAGTCAACATTATCATAACAAAGAAAAGAAGGTTATTTATTAATTATTAAACACTTTTCATTCATAAAAGACAAACAAAAAATTTGCAATAATTTGATAGTAATAATAAATAATAATCTTATAAATAAGATAAAAGTATATTACATATAACATTCTTTTCAAATATTATACAATAATCACTTTAATGATCACACAAGACTTTGAATGACTTACAAGGATTCAAAAATATTCAGATTACCATTGAATTTTACTCACTGATTACATTAATTACATCACACTGCAATTATGACTGATTCAACATTTGGTATACATATTTATCACACAGTAATCATACATCATAATGGTAACACCTGGACTACTATGCAAAAACTGTAATTATTTTTTTACTATTTTATTACTTACTAGTACTGCATCCAAATGGATTGTTTGGATCCAACTGGCTAGATCCTTTCTTACATGATTTACACTGTAGTCCAACAACCAGCTCTTTGCAAATGCACTGGCCTGTCACAGAATTACAAGTGTCATTGAGACTCCCAGCTTCAAGGCACTCACATGGGAGACAGCTAAAAAACAGAGAATACAATGATATTAATCAATTACTGCATGGCATGATTAATGACAAAATGAAAAATGATATAAGACTGAAGCCATAATGTTTTATCAAAGCAATAATTGCCTTAATAGATTCTATTACAAAAATAAACTACCATACAAAGTTGTTGGCGAACAAGACTTAGGTCGTTACTCCTGACTACCTTACACTTGTGAAATGGTTGTTGTAATAATTTTACTTTAATGTTCATATATTTCATTAACTTACTATCCAAGTCTTGCATCAAACTTGTAGTAATCAGGTGCACATTCATCGCAACGAAGACCTTCCACACCAAAATCTTCCCTGCATTCGCATTGCCCAGTAATCGCATCACAAAATGTGCCTTTGATTGTTCCCCTTGAGTGGCAGTCACACTGGAGACATCCACCAACTGGGTTGATGTAGTAACCTATTTGGAGTTGAAAAATAACAATAATATCATATAACCAGCATACATAAAAATAATTTATAGTCTGATTTTAATTATTTAATATAAAAACTTTTCTGAAAACTTAAGTAGTATTAACAAAAATACTTATTATTTTCTTATAAAATCTAAATAAGTTCTATATACTTTAACTTGCCAATATAAGCAAATAAGATAAATCCACTTTTGTTTAAATAAAATGCTAGATTTAGCAAGTTAGAATTATAACATAAATAAATATATTATAAACCATAACATATAAATATAATAAACATGATTTTAACAAATTTAAGGTTGAGTTTTTAATGGAGATAATGAATGATAACAATAATAATTAGCAATGAAGATTAAAACAAAAGTATGTCATAAATAGTGTAATGGTTCCTTACATATATAGAACCTACTTATATCTGGGGATGGGGGGAGATATTAAACACAAAAAATATGCATTTTTGTTATCTTTTGACTTAACAGATGAATAATAAAATTATTCCTGTATGGATTTCTGTTTCACACATTTCTTATCGTCCCAGATTGCTTGCCCAATATTTTAAGTACAGCAAGCGTAATTGCCTTCAAAAACAAGCCAAATTCCCATTGAGCAGATCATAGGACACAGCATGACCCAGAGTTCTAAAGCTAGACCTTGTAGATGTAAGGTATGAAGTGGAAATACAATTATTGGATCAATGAACTAACCAGTTGCAACCGATCTCAACCATTTACAATATCATGTATCAAGTATATATCCAATGTTCCGAGTTAATGTTTTATATCAATCCTATTATTTAACATATTACTTGACCCTAATTTCTCTGTCCAAGCTGGAACAAGGAAAAACTGCAAGACTGTAATAGTAGTCTGTCATAACTTCCAGGTCACCACTCACCTGTTGCACATTCACTGCAAGTCTTGCCTTGCCTGTTACTGAGACAAGTGCATTGGCCAGTATTTTGATCACAAACAGATTGGAAATCAAGTGCAGTACCTGACAGGAGAAAATACATTTGTTTAAACCAGGGGATAAATCTATATTAACATTTCTAAATATTCATCTAGAAATAGTATCTATTCACTTTTTTCATTATTATCCCAAAGTAAAAATCATGAAACAAATTTACTTCTCCCGGCAATTTCAGCTTCAAATTGAAGAAATCATCCCAAAAGTCTTCACTAACGACTAGCCCATTGAATGTTTGACAGAATTGGCATTCGTTACGTTGAGCCATGTTTCCCTTCTATCATCACGTTGGGTATTAGTATTCAAATCACATTGCTTTTATGATAAAATGATAAACCATCTGTGCTTCTGGATTACTTGGGTAACATAATATTTAACTCCATTTAAAGCAATTGGCTTTCTGGTATTTCCTCTTTATGTGAAATAATCTTTTAATAAACCCCACATCAATGTTGAAGGATTCTCAAATAATGAGAATCTCTATTAGAAATAGTCCTCTGTGTTAAACATTACAATATAACATTAGTTTTAAATATTATAATGAATCATCATTGCATTTAGCATCCTATTGACTCACCTAATGGATCACATCCACAACTCTGGCATCCTAGAGGGTCTGTAGCATTAAGTCCCCATGAGTCTGGTTTGCATTCACTACAAGCTTGTCCTCGGACATTTTCCTTGCAGAAACATTCACCAGATGTCTGATTGCAAGATCCTGTTCCATTTATTGTACCGCCCAGCTGGCATTGGCAATTGTCACAACCAAACACCAACGAGTTACCAAAGTTATAGGTGCCATCTTTGCAAGTGTCGCAGTAAAGTCCTGGTTTCAAAATGCATATAGATGAAATAGAAATTGTTTTTTTAAAATCAGTGAGATTACTATGATAATTAGCAACTTGTATGGCATACAAATACTATAAAACTAAAAGAGGAATTATATAAAACAGTCTAGAGTAAATGTAAATGTTTATAAGTGCATATATAGATTTTTTTTCAGGCGATTGCCAAATTGAATTGGTATAGTTCATTTTAATTGTACACTAATATGATTTTTGTTTTCAGCGCATATGATTTCTTCATATATTGATTATTAGTGAAAGTAGAGATACTGACAATACCGTTCATTTGTTTTATTATGTTGTAATTAATCATTCCTTATGAAGCTGTGTAATGCAAAAAACATCTGATTTTTCTCAAAAGTAACGTGCCCTATGGTATATATTATTGCAAGATATAAATCATGCTTAATAACTTGTTAATAAAGATTGTAACATTAAAATACACAACTATCACAAAAAATTCTTATGGCACTTATTTTAACATGTCCATAAAGAAAAGGTCTCTCTTTATTCATCCTCAAAGAGATTTTGACCTTTTGGTTTTTCACCATAAACTGAGTGTCGTCAAAAATCCAGTACAGTCGACATAAGCTATAAATATAAATAACATTGCTCAACGGTTAATCTCAATGCCTCCACAAGGGATTAAACGTAGAACCTTGTATCGTCATCCCAATGCCTTTACCGCTCAGAAACCACGACACAGACAGATGACTATCTAAGATGCAACAAAAGAATAAGTGTTGTAAAACACAGTTCAAATTCATCGTACTACTCACCTTCAACATTTCTTTTGCAATTACACTGACCAATGAGTTTATCGCACACAGTGTCAGGTTCTGTTCCCAAACTGTTACAATTACATGCGTCACATCCAGCAGTGAAGTTAAAGAAATTGTCCCGGCAGACTTCACACTTGATCCCTTGAACCTTTGGTTTACATAAACATTGTCCACTAGTTGGATCACAAAAGGTGCTGGTAGAGCCGAGAGGATTACAGTTACATGGAGTGCACCCTTCGGCATTGGTGTCCGTTAGCCCAAAATATCCAAACTGGCACTCATCACAATGAAGACCTAGCATTAAGTAGACAAACATAACAATAATCTTAAAGAAAGTAGAAAAATCATATCTTATAAGCTATAATGTTATAATGCATATGAAATTTCTAACAATCTTAGCTCTATAAAATGTATAAAAACTATCACAAAGCCAGCAATATCGATCACATTTTGTTACATAATATGTTGTGAAATCTGACAATCCTGTCCATAGATGGCAATGAGACAAGATAGCCATATTTAGATAAATACTTGCTGAACAGTCTAAATTCACATCATTATATAAATATTAGTTGTGAATGATTCATCACATCTATTCAAATCATTGTCCAAAGATTGTCCTAAGCCATTATTTCTCAAAAAAGAAATAAATACTTAGATCACATTATAGGTAATGAATATCCTATAAATTCCATTTTAGGAAAGTTTAAAAATAAATTTATTAATTTTAATGAAATAATTTATTTTATAATGATTGTATGCATTTGTTCTAATGGTACAAGATAAATGAATAAGCTCTGTATCATTTGTCTCATATATATGGAGGGCTCAGTGATATAGTGGTAACGATGTCTGCCTCTAAATCTAATGACCCAGGTTCGAATTCTGGTGGACGCAACTATTTGTTCTGCATTTTTTACACCTCTGATCCTGGGATAGATAGGATCTGACATCTAGTATACTCAGATATGGACGAAAACTAGGAGGACCCGTGTTTACATCTAAGCACGTTAAAATCCCTTGAAGATTTTAAATCGCAAAGAGCAGGCTGATAAAAGCCGCCATACAGGCAAAATTTGAAAAATTCCTACCGTCAACAGTAATACTTAAGCACAGTTTAGTAGGTTGGCAAAATTGAAAGAAGAAGAAGATAACCAGGTGATCCATAGTTTCCCTTCTCATTATACAACAAAAAAATAATGGCGGTCAATCGTTAATAACAGATAATACTTAATGGTTACCAGCACCTCACCTCGCACATTGATTTTGCAGTTGCATTGACCAGTAGTTAGGTTACAAGTTATATCTCCGTCTTTGACTCCATGTTGACTGCAGAAACACGGCTGACACCCGTCCTTATTGTCAGCATTGAGGTTGAAGAAACCAGGCTTGCACTTATCGCATCTTCTTCCCTCTACATTTGCCTTACATGAGCACTGGCCACCAACCTAGATGAAAAAGATAAGATTTTTGAATTTAAACAAAAAGCATCAATACTTTTATAGACTGTATAAATACAATATTTTATAAGCTGAAAATGCATAATATTTAAATTTTTTGCATAAGTCAAATGATAATAATGTATGTATTGTATCATTGAACTAACAAATTCATTGACTTAATTAAATAATTTAATAGATTGCATGATTATTTATAAGTTATATCAATTCTTATTAAATATACATAGGCATGTATCAGGCCTTAATGGCTCAAATATTCTACATAATATGGATTTTATGAAATTCTTTTAAAACTAAAATATGGGTCTCAAAATTATTTACGAAAAATATCCTAAATTTGCAAACAATCAATATATAGAAAACCAGTATTGGATATTTATACAAATAACTCATAATAAGAAACACCCAATTTGATTTCATTGAATTTGTTCACTTTTCTTTTTTTTTTTCTTCTGACGGCAGCAGCCAGCTATATAAGAAAACTAGGCTTTCAATATTAGCAATTGAGAAGAAGATGTATTCAACCATACTTTACTGTGGTGCCAGTGGTGCAGTGACTAAGAGCTTAGGTTTATGATCATAAGGTTGTTAGTTTGAGCTCCCTTTTGGCGTTGTGTCATTGGGAAAGATACTAGACACACATTCCTCACCTGCTTTAAGTGTTATAAGAAGTACCAGTTCATAAAAACTGATAGAGTAGTTTCTGATTCAGGGGAGATCTTAGATCTCCTCATACTTGTGTCATAGTTACTAGCAATAGCCACCAGCCTCATGGACCTTTCGGTCTGAGAAAGAGCATGTTTATTTTTATTGTAATACTGAAATGGGAAAAGTAGACGCGAACATCAATGAAGCATCTTATGGAGTAAACATTATAACAAACCTTTTCACAGTCAGTCTCCTCTTCAACAACGCCTGCCATGTTGCAATCACAAAGTTGACACACATCAGTCTCATATAAACTGACTCCGACGGCACGGAAATACAGAGGAAGACAAGTATCGCAGAAGCGACCGGTAGTGAAGTGCTGACAATCAATACACACGCCACCCGATCCTTGATCATGGAGATCAGGGAATGGATCTAGGCTAGCATTGTAGACACATTTCTCTGAGTGGCCGTAGCATTGACAAGCAATGCAAGGATATGCATTGATGTTGTCCCCTTTGCGGTATGGTTTATTATTGAACAATGCTTTACATTTATCACACTGAAAATGAAAAAAGTAAAATTATTACATTACACAAAATCATTCTTGCTTTATTTCATAGTTTAATGCTATAATAAGTTAAAAGAAATTAATTGATTGCATTTTGGTATAATATTAATTATAATAATTAAAATTATGGAAATAATTTGTATATCTACATGTTTACAAGAAAGGTTCTGGTGATGGCATTCAACATATTATCATCATACATATTATAGACACCACAATTCAATCATTTGATACACATTATTTCTAAAGAAGGTATAACACCCTACAAAGCAAAACAAAATTAATCAAAGGGGCTCAGCGGTGCAATGGTATAGTGTTTTCCTCTGAATCAAACACCCAGGTTCTAATCCAGTTGAATGCATCTATTTGTTTTGTGTTTTCACCCCCATCCACCTGATCCTAGGATTGTTAAGATCTGACACAAAGTCTGCTTGGATACGGATAGAAAACTAGGAGGTCCTGTGTTTACATCTAAGCAAAGAGCAGGCTGCTAAAAATCACAACTCAGGCAAAATTTGAAAAATTCCTACTAAGACAACAGTAATACTCAAGCATAATTGAGTCATGTGGCAAAATTTAAAGAAGAATAATATTGGAACAATACACTGCATTCTTTTGTAAGACTAACTATGAAAATAAGTATGAAGCTGTCCCAAATTTACAACATATTACATTATGA
Organism: Corambe burchi; assembly: GCA_031762895.1. Classification (NCBI taxonomy): domain Eukaryota; kingdom Metazoa; phylum Mollusca; class Gastropoda; order Nudibranchia; family Onchidorididae; genus Corambe; species Corambe burchi. The sequence goes on from JAUEKR010459003.1 coordinate 16,340, forward strand.
TACTTTTATTCAAAATTATAATTACTTTACTTACAATAAACGGTATCAGGTAATATCATAGGAAGAAGATGGGCCAATTTGTTCTAGACACAATGTTCTGTCAAAAAAATTATCATTATATCAAAATCAAAATCAAAATCTTCCGACTTACCCTCAACCCTACTGTATTGCTACTTTCCAGGCAATCACAAGTGTAAGGAAACTGTGTAGTGTTACAGGACGATGCATGGCCATTGCAATCACACCTGAGTTATATAGAGAAAGAAATGTTAGTTTGCATAAATTATTCCAAAGATTTATTGATATTACACTAAATAATATTTATTCATTAAGACATGAGTAAGAGCTGCCTGAATATTATTTAATGCTGAGATAATATTATTTCTTATAATAAGATAGAAAAATTATGGGTAATACAACAAACGTAACCATAATGAAATGCAATAGTATTATATTGCGTTGGTGGAATCTACTGGATAATATTATAATCGTATGGCATTGAAACCAAAAGACCAATTACAATAATACTTCTAAGCAGATCTGTAGACCATAATATGGGTTAATATGAACTAAATCGTGCAGATAGTTAAAACAACAATGCATGTATGATAATTGTAGGCAGTATAACATGACATCAAAAAGGCAAACATTTGTCATAATCAAATCCGAAGACCCATAAAATGATATTATTATGAGCCAATTATAAAAAGAGAGCATACCAAAAGGATCAATCCATATTCGTAAGATTGAACCGGTAAAATGGGCATCAGTCATATCCTAACCTTACCCCTAACTTTTAACCCTAACTCTAAACAAGCCCTAATCCTAAGCCTAGACCCTAATCCAAACCTTAGTCCTCACCCTAGAGCCTAACCCTAAACTTAAATTCTGGCCTTTAGACTAAACGGTATAATCTATTTCAATCTTCCCTCTATATTTTCGTTGAGATGAATACATAATCTAATTGATTGAAACAAAAATAGGTGCTAATATGATTTATGTAATATAGGATACGGGCATAGGAAACTTATTCAGCAACTCAATTATGCCAAATAAAGAAAGCTCCAGCAACGCAAGACAATCTACCAATGGAACAGATGATCGGTGAGCCAAATAGAGAATAGCATAGATATAGTAGAGTACTATATCTATGGAGAATAGCGACTAGAGACGAGGTAGAAAGAAACAGGAAGAGGAAGTGAAGTAACTACTTGCATAATAATATATTCCCAATAAAAAAGTGACACTATAAAAAAATAGGCGTCCATTGTGATCCAGCGCTGGGTGACTTGGGACACTACCATAAAAAAATCACCAACGAAACCCAATGGAACTAATAGATATAAAAATATAATGTTCTATATCAATACTCTCCCTTGCATAAAAACATGAGTGAACGAAATAAAATGAAAAAAAAAATAATGACATCAGAGGTGGTGATTGAAGCATCATTAGAAAAAATATTTGATTGTGATTCTTAATAAATCTTATATCTT
>JAUEKR010459115.1:0-11605 GCA_031762895.1 Corambe burchi
TATTCATAAAGTGTTTATCTAATTTGCATAATATATTAATAATGTATTATGCTCGTGACAACCATTGCCAGATAGGAGAAATTATTAACTTATTATGAATGAATGGGGATAAGTGGTGCAGTGGTATGGTGTATGTCTCCGAATCAAAGGGCATAGGTTCAAATCCAGGTTGAGCAAAACTATTTCTTCTGTATTTTTCACACACCCGAATCCTAGGATATGTAGGATTTGACTTCTAGTCGGCTACAATACGACCGAAAAACTAGGAGGCCCCGTGTTTACATCTCAGCATGTTAAAAATACCTTGCTGGTTTAAAATCACTAAAAGTAGGCTAGTAATATATCCATAACCCGGTGGAATTTTACAAATTCTTATCTAGTTAACTCTATTACTCAAGCACAATTGAATCAGTTAGTAAAATTGAAAGACGAAAGAAGAATGACAGGCAGTGTATTATTATATAAGTGGTCAAGTATATAAACTGTAATAAAAAGGCGCACGGAAATAAACCCTTAAAGTAGAATTTGCTCTATTATACCATAGAAAGGGATTGATTATTGTTCTTTTTATTGTAACTCATCTCTCACTCTCTGTCTATCTAAGAGTAAGGACTAATTTCCTTTTTTGCTTCGATTTAGTTGAAAACAATGCCCTTATTTTCTTCTTTTCTTTTTTTTTTTTTGCAGTGTATCTGACTTAAGATATTTCAAATTGAGTATTTAAGAATTTAGGTATTATTATCAATTGTACACTTTTTTCGCCCAAAAGCCAAAAGGGAATCTAAACGAAATCAAATGTGCTCGGTTGTTTGATTTTTTTTTCAATCCAAATATGTGATTTTTTCTTTGTTAGTCTATTTCCCATTTGTATGTACATGGGTCTACATTTATCCAGGTATTCTAATTAATGTATTATCCATTTTCAGTTGTTCTATAATATGATGTTAATACTCATTCTATTGTGATAATCAATTGTGCATCCATTACTCTGATCCACCTTTTCTGTTGTTGTTTTATGATCTTTCCAACCTGAATGCTTTAACTTCCTCATTATGTCCATTGTAATTACCGTAACTTGTATATTATGGTTATCATAAGCGCATTATAACAATACATATACTATGCTGCTCTATTGCGTGATGAAAAAGTGAAATGAATGAATAAATTCTTTTTGGACGAGAACGAAACGTAATCGAAAAGAAAAAGAAAAAAGTTAGTTTTTAGCCTTAGCGTCCGTATTTCTCATTGCTCTGCTTCTATTTTCCAATTTATTTGAACTTATACCACTGTCTGTCTACATTGTATTCATATTTTCATATTATTCCTTTGTGGAATCCATTGATTCTATAGTATGATATTTATTGTTATTCTATTCTGATAGTTATATCGTATTCATTATTCCCATTTAGTTTTCTTGTTGTTTTTGTTTTATTTCTTTGGTTTTTTATTCATTTTAATTGCTATAACTTTGTCATCATATCCATAGTAATATACTTGACTTGATTATCTTCATCATAAACATATTATAGCAATACTAGACTGTGCCTTTTCATAACCAAAATATCGGAAACTGAAGCATTGCGTGTAGATGTTACAATAAGAGATAATGCAACTTCCGATTTCCAGCAATGTGGTCTAGTGGTAAGGCACTCAGCTCGTGATCGAGAACTCGTGATCGAGAGTTCGAATCCGCATAGGGGCGGCGCAGAGTTAAATCCTTGGCAAAGGTTTTATACACACATTCCCTCACCCCACTCAGGTGTAATGAGTATCCGGCCATAGGCAGAGATGGATGTTGTCAGAATGCTAGAATGACGAGCCTTTCAGGCAGCTCTTCTTCATACTCCACGAGGAGTTGAGATGGAACTGGAATGAACAGGTCTGTCGGAGACCCCTTTGTAAAGCACTTATGATTATTAAAAATCAAGTGGGATACCGCTATATAAATATTCACTTTAATTTTTGTTTTTCGTTGTTGTTTTTTTTCAAGTCGAATTTCATCAAAAAGTATTTATAAATTCCTTACTATACTGTGGCCATTATTCTACTTCATTTAAAGATGTACCTAGGTTTTGTTGTACGTTACAATTATAAACTTATGGGTGCTGCCTGGGGCATGTGCCTAGGTTAATCTCATATTTCTGATTGGAAGTGTTCTGGTAGTCCCAGATCGGTGAAGCACCTAGACAATTCCTCTCCGATTACTGATTTCTAACTAATATCAGAAATGAAATGTGTGTTCGCTTTCATCTTGCAATGATGGAAGACCTAGACTGTATAGAATACTTTATTTTCTATATTATTATCATGGGATTATACAGAGTGATAGAGTTATCTAGACTAAGGCCGAAAACACAAAAAGCTGAAAACCGAGCTGAGCAGGGGGGGGAGTATCTGCTCTATATTGTTATTCACAGCCTACACCAAAAGCTCAAGCCGTGATTACGCGGCGCGAAATGGATAATGCGTCTGGTGGGCACCATCCATAGTAATATAGATCAGATATTTGCCCAGTTCTGTTCAGTTCTGAGGTGCGGCGTTGCTGACCGCATTTGTTTTTTTTTTTAGCCTAATACGCTTAAGTCTAGGCATATAGACCTCAACCAAGAACCAAGAACCTCAATTGTAAACTCTGAGTGTCTTGACCTAACCCTACAATCCATTGGTCGCAAGAGGAAGTCGTCCCATATTCTTATTTCCCAGCCTCACAATAATGATGGACATTTCTATAACGCCACATCTACCATCAAATGTTAGCTAAGGGCGCTTAATCATAGGTTGCTTCATCTAGTTCCCGTTTAGCAATCAGTCCAGCATAAGTATTATAATACGCTTATCATTTTCATACGTCTTATCAATTAAAATGATATCATATTAGGCCTATATTGAGATTTGTATTCACATTTCATCGTATTTCTATATTGCTGTTCATTAGAAAAAAAAATTTAAGACTGCCGTCGTCAAAAAAAAAAAAAAAGAAAAAAAAAGCACAATCATTAGCATTAATGCTCGATTTAGATGAATAAATCGACTTATTGGAAGGAGAAGCAACAGTTTATAGCATTAGTAGGCATCATATCGCAAACAAATTTTGTATCATTTAGCTATGCCATATAATGGCCACAGTTATTACTTAAATAGAAAGTCATGCAATCACACTTCATGAAAGGAAGAATACTTAGGTAAAACAACCACACCAACGCAACCAAACACACAACCAAACATTCATAATATTATCATATCATAGATCCTATGACACAGATCAAGTAATGCTCACTTAGTTGAATCAGTTGGCATATATCAATAAAGAAAATAAGGAAAAGGGGAAGAACTTTCAATAGCATTTCTCCCCATATAACTTCAAGCTTAATACCTTAGCTTTATACTCGTTTTGATTCAACACCCAAATAAACCCGGCGTTTAGTTTTTGAATTGTATTTGTCTAATTATGAAACGATATCTATTAAAGCTATATAGATAAAATATATATGTCTTTTACAGCAATTTCAAAAAGGGTTCACAAAAGCGAAGACACAATAACTGATCGATTAAACATAAAAGGATCCGCTATCGATCTAGCCAAACTATCCCTCAATCTGTATTCTAACGGTGAGAGTGAATTTCAATAGACCCATTGAACTCTTAAGTAAACGAGAGAAAGGCGAAATTCTTTTCAATCTCATTTCAATAGCCAAGGTAACAAAAGACCGTTTTTTCTTCTTCAATGACGAGCAAATCGTTTACTTTGCTATTATTAGCTTCTTCTTCAGCCGTTCCCTTCCCACTCTTTATTTCTCAATTCGCAGTTATGTTAAGCAAATTGGGTAGACAAGAGATATATAGCAAGAACTTGCTGAAATTACTCGGCGGCTCAACAGTATTGGTGAATAGAAGCTCTCAGTGCCAAACGGTTCTTTGTTAGAGCAAAATGCCTTTCTTTCAGTCCTTATGGAGCTCATAGAAACAGAAATTAGGGATCAAGGGGGCTGACGAGATACTAACGATAACACTCGGATATTATCTATTTATCTATGTGTATGTTGAATATTTTGTGACACATTCGTACACAAGCACACACAAAATATCATGTCGTAATAAATACGTTAATATATTATATATGCAGTGATATGATGTAAATACTACACATTAAGCGTTGACTCTACAATCGCCATATTATAAATATACAATTTTAAATATTAAATACGTCCTAAACTTAGCATTTAATGTCGACCAAAAATGCACGATAATGGACACATTGTGTGTTCATGGTTGCCCCAATGATATTAAATTACGCATATTATCATTTTTAAAGCTATGTAGTGTAACCTCTGTATTTGGGACTTTGAGGAATCGAGAAACCCTGTTAATTCGAACAAAATCTAAAACAGCCAATTGCTACAAAATACAGCGTATTTAACCTCACGAATCGGGAAACAATGATATTATCCATCGAGGTGTCCCAATTAGCGAGGTTCCACTGAATTGCTATACAACGGTGGATTGAAGTTATTAAGGCGATAGTGATGAATAAATCTATTAAATCTTTATATTGCATGTATTCATACTAATTCATAATAAATAGTGCAGAATCAAATGAAGAAAATACCCTTTATGTCATTGTTGCTTGCAATATTTGCTATAGTCACTTTTTTGTAGTCGATGCCTTTCTGATTTTTTTTTTTTAATTTCCATAATAAGCAAACTAGCTCTTTTAAATGTAGTGGTACTATTGACGCAAAAGTTTTGATCAAATGATGTTTAATGAGGAATATGTACTTGATATAATACTATTATGCGCATCTTTGAGCATTACATATAATGTAACTGGATATTGCCGCTCTATAAATCTATTATTCTATTATTCTATTCTATTTATAATAATTAGATACCTTGATTTATCTTATGCTTTTATATTTGGCAGGCAAAAACTAACATTTATTCATCATTTATGGTGTTTGTTTATTTTATTATATAACTGTTACACTGTTTTGTCTGTTTAATCTGGAATGAAGGATGGCAGAATGAAAGGAAAGTGTTCAAATATTATATCTTTGCAGACAGAGAGAGAGAGAGAGAGAGAGAGAGAGAGAGAGAGAGAGAGAGAGAGAGAGAGAAAAGAGAGAGAGATTGAAATAGAGATAGAAAAATAGAAATAGAAATCAAACCTAATGAAATGAATAAATGCATCATTAATTTAAAATCAGCGTATTTAATAACCCCATTATGCATCATCACTATTACCATCATCCACATGGTGCCACTATATCATTTATCACATGTGATATCTGATCAGTATTAAGATATTGTCTTATATCAATTAATTATAACTTATCTGTTTAAGATAGGAATTTATTATATGTATTTATAATCCCTAGTGTACGTATTATTTCCCAAGTAAGCCTTGCTCGTATTTGGATTGTTCTAGGGGCATATTATTTGCATTAAGGCAAGTATGTATACAAACTAATATAATGTTTACTTTGTCCCCACCCCTCTCATTCTTAACTTCCAATAACCTTAAGAAAGCATAAAATTAGATGTAACTCTAAATTAAGCCCTCTTGTGTTTTTCAGTATTCTGAATGTGTTACCAGAACTTTCACAATATCTGTGATGATTACTGCGTTTGGATTTATGCGTGTGTATTTGGAGATCCAGAGTTATATATAATATTATAGATACAGAGGTGAACAGATAAACTTACACACGGCTACACAAAACAGAATGAAAGTGATTGAGTGAGATAAAAAGAGGGAAAGAAAGAAAGAAAAAACCCGAATCAGAGTGAGAAAGAGAGGGAGAATGAAAAATAGAGAAATAGGGAGAGGGTGGATATATAGAGAGGTAGATAATGTGTGTTAGCATTTATGAATATGTGAGATATTATAAATGAAAAGGAAAAGGACTATGACACAAAAGAAGGGGAATATAATCATAATATCATAGGATCATAACACATAGACATACAGACCGAAATAGGCACCCAAGCCTAACTAATGAAAAAAACATAATATAACTAGACTATGATCTTTAGATTGCCGTTTGGTCCTAAACACTATATTATTCAAAACAGTTAGCGGGGACGCATTGAGGAAACTTTTCCTGTGTCCCCATGGCGACGGTGACGTGTGTATCTAATAGAGTTAGGTCCCTTTGAATCGTCACTAGAGGTCGCTTGCGGGGGTTTGCGACCGGAAAATAATAACGAAAGAGAACTAGTGTGTGGGAGATTTATTGTTTAATCTTTTTATTGTGAAATTAACCTTTGGTCACCTGTGTTCTAAATATATTATACTGATATTATCATTATAGTAAGGAGATAATAATGATAATAATAATCTGCACTTTAATGATATTTGTCCGTTCTTGCAAAGTGTGTCAATAGTAGCCAGTGTGATAGAATTTACTTCGAGATTAAGTAGTTAGTTACGGCTACTTGATGCCTGTTATCTTGCTAATAAATATATTGGATATTTTCTTTAAAACTTGTTATCTGCTTTGATTAGTGAAATTTTATCGTTATTTTGTAAATTGTTGTGTGTGATAATTGTTCTCTCAAATGGTCATTTAATTAATCAATACACTTGATTAATATCAATTATCTGGAACTGTGGGCTAATTTGTCGATATTCATATGTGAAAAGTGAATTTATTACATATTAAGATTCACCAAACTGATAGTGTGATGAAGAATTTCCCTATAGAACTTTGATTCTGATCAAATAAAAAGATTATAGAGGTCTAGCTACTTTTTTGTTTAGTTCATAATACATAATATAATATGTATATATTTATTTTCATATTTTTATCGTTATCAGTAGGTATCATTCTTGTTGTTATTATTAATATCAATATTATCAGTAGTAGTGACATTATTATCATAATTAATAGTAGCAGTAGTGGTGATGGAAGTAATATAGATAGTAGTAGTAGTGTTGGAGGTAGTAGTAATACTACTAGTAATTGTTATAGAAGTGATGATATTATTAATTGTAGTAGTGATAATAGTATAATAGTGTTAGTTATATCTGCTTTGTGTGTTGATTCAAATATTGAATGCATAATGCATGTCCTTAGAGAAAGAATGCGATAAAATGTAACTTGTTGTTAGTAATATTAGAAACTGTTTATTTTATTCAGAGTATAAATTATTGAAAGAATAAACATCATGTAGTCTTACATCGAATCAATTAATATACTATCTATTAATATTATACGATATACTATTTGATTTGCATTTGCAATATTAAAAAAAAAAACTTTACCCGTTTAGTGTTAAATACTTTAAGACAACGAGGACATATCATTGTTACTTATACTTTATCAAGAGGACTTCATAAATTTCATCCATGTAAGTAAAAATAGTAATGTTAATATCACATCTAATACTTGATTGCATATACATTTTGCATATTATAGCTTTAATTGTAGCATGATGATATAATATAATATAACTGTTTATTCTGATTCAATTAGATAACATATTCTCCCTTGTAAATTGCATCGTTTGCTGTCAATACTTGAGGTATTATTACTATGAACGTTTTTACTTTGATGGACACTGTTATTATCGTAGTTATTAATTACACGATAGTTTTTTTTTACAATGAATATCATTGTAATTATTTATGGTTATTTTATAACAATTAACATTTGCCATTTCGATAATAGCTGTAAACTTAATATTATGACTGAAAATAATAAAAGTTAAACAAAATGTAATCATAGTTGAAGTGGTATTAATACATGTACTAGTGTTACATTACTTACAAGTATTACATGAACTAAACCAGTATTTGTTCTGAAAGTAGTAGAAATAGTATCTTCAGTATTAGTCCTACACGCAGCAGTAATATTGATACTAATAATATGAATTGTAGGAATGTTTTAGTTGCATCAATATTAGCTTTAGAAATGATATAAGTTGTAGTCATGCAGTAATAGAATTAATAATAGTTACAGAGAAAGAGAAAGAGAGAGAGAGAGAGAGAGAGAGAGATAGAGAGAAAGAGAGAGATAGAGATATAGAGAGAGAGAAAGAGAGAGAGAGAGTGTGAGTGAGAGAAAGTGATAGATATATAAAGAGAGAAAGAGAGAGAGAGAGAAAGAGAGAGGGAGAGATAGAGAGACATGAAGATAGAAAAAGAGAGAGATAGAGAAAGAGAGAGATGTAGGGAGAGTAGAGTTGTTGATACGATCAATGTAAATTCTGCATCATGCAGTATAACTTAAAGTCCATTATGATGATTTGTAAAGAACATACGCATTAACAGTACTGCTCAAAGTGATTGAGATGAGTTATTTAAAGAAGATGGCGTAGACAAGGAAATGGAGAAAGTAGCACCAAGAAGGCGTTTTAATGTTGAGTCGTTAAGTAAATGTAAAAATAAATAAATAATCGAGATTATTGATGGAAAAGAGTGATAGTGAACGAAGGAAAAGTGATAATGCTAAAAGTAAGAGTGCAAGAAATAATTAAACAAGAGGGGTTTGGAGGGAGACAAGGGAAAGAACAGAAAGAGGGAAATTGAGATATTTTGAGACAAAGATAGGAGTGGATATTTAGAAATTAATGTGAGTGAATGAGAGAAACAAATTCTAAAATAATAATATGGGAGAAAGAGAGAGAGAGGAAAAGAGAAAGAGAGAGAAAAAAGAAAGCGAAAAATAGAGAGACAGAGAAAGATGGCGAAAGGGAAAACAGGATGGGAAAGAGAAAAGAAACAAAAAAAAAAAGGAGAAGAAAAAAAAATCGAAGAAATCAAGACAAAGAAAGAAGAGAAACACGCACAGATAAAGAGAAAAAGGACTGATGTACCACGTGACTATGATAGTGTCACTTTTTTTGGCACAGGTAATTAGTTTGAGGTTCTGGTTGCTAATGAGACAACAGGTACACTACAATGTGGACTCTAGGATGCTCATTTTTCTCTCTCTGTGTGTAGCATAACAAATCGAAAGCAGAAAAAAAGTTTGAAGAAGAAGATCTCTCCCGCATTATGATATTCTTTGTAGTATAATGTATCTATTTTCTCTTCTCCATACAGTCATCGTGAGGCTCAGTAGTACAGTGGTAACTATGTCTGTCTCTGAAACTAACGATTTAACTTTGCGCTGTAGCCTATCGAATTCAAACACACGATCTCCTGACCACAAATTATGCCATACGCCTTCTAAACAAAAACTCAGTCGAACAGCGGTAACGATATCTGCCTCAGAATCTAACGACCCGGGTTTCAAATCTGGGTGAATATAATTATAATTTAATTTGTTCTGCCTTTTCACACCCCTGATTCTAGGGTTGGTAGGATCTGACATCTAGTAGTCTGCACGGATACAGACGAAAAACTAGGAGGTCCAGTGTTTTCATCTAAGCACGTTAAAACATCCTTAGGTGGTTTTAAATAGAAAAGAGCAGGCTGCTGAAAGCCACCATTGGGGTAAAATTTGAATAACCCCTACCAAGTCAACAGTAATACACAAACACAAGTGAGTCAGTTGGTAAAATTGAAAGAAGAAGATCTCTCTTGGCTCTCTTTTCGCTACGATTATTCTATAAGCGCATTGGTTGTATCAATCTCATCAGTACTTGTTATCTTCTTTGAAAATCATTTTCCAATACTCGGATTTCATGACTAGTTAGTGATGTTAAATTTACTATATTTTATAGCAATTGGTTTGCCTAGAATTTCGTGTCAATTTGCCGGGTTTTCTCATTGCTGAGTCCCAATAACAGAGGCTTCACTGTAATTTCACTTTTTTCTACAGTTGATATAATTAATTATGATCAAAGCTAATCTTTATGTTTCCATATATTTTTGACTCTCTTATAAATTTCCTCAGGTTTTCTCCTTCATGTTATCTTTCTTCTTCTCTCTCTCTGTCTCTGTCTCTGTCTGTCTCTATCTCTCTCTTTCTCTCTCTCTCTATCTTTCTTCTCCATCTATCTCTTGGGCTGTCTTAGGCTCTCTCTGTCTATCTCTGCCACTCTTCTCATTCGGCTTATCTTTATTTTTTCATCCTCTATCTCTGTTTCTCTGTCTCTCTTTCCCATTTCTGTCTTTTTATTCTCTCTCTCCGTCTCTCTCTCTCTATCTCTCTTTCTCTTTCTTTCTCCATCGTTCTCTTATTCTTTCTATAACTACTTCACATCATTAACGTATCTCTTAGATATCATCGCATCTCGATGAAAAATCAAAATGTAAGCCTTTTTTTCACCTGTACCTCACAAGGGATCATCTAAGTCGGCATGAGGTCCGTTTGATCATGCAATACCCCACTGACCACCACTGACCACCACTGACCACCATCTAAACCACCATCTAACTAGGGTGTTGACCGCTACAAAGCCCTCATGCAGGCATCATCCCACATTGAGTATGAGCCTTTTTTTAAATAAACACCCTATCCTAGTTAGCTCTTATTAACTAACATCAAGTCTAATTCACTTTGTTAGTCTCATTAAATGAGCTCCTGCTTTTGTGCAGCTCCACATCTTCTCTTTTGTTTCTCTTTGATACATCATCTATAATAATCTCTCCTAGATCTTGTTTATTACTCCATTATTATAATGATTAGTTTGATAAGTGTGATGAGTAATATTCGGCTCTTGCAACCCGCTGTCATCCCCGTTGCTGTTTCTTTTAGATTTAGTTTATGCGGTAACAAAAACAAACGACAACCAAAAAATTAAAAAAAAACCCACAAAAAAACGCATCGTTTTGTTCGGTACTACTGTAGTATAAAATGCAAATAGACAACTGCAATACTATTCATTGTTGATTGCGTAGACTAAATAAGCTAAAAGTAAAAGTAAAAACAAAACAACAACAAAAAAAAAACCCAATGAAATTCATCAACCTATCGCCCCCGATTCATCACCTCCAAGTAAAAATAAATGATGAATAAATGAATAAAATAAATAAATAAATAAATGAATGAATAAATAAATAAATAAATATATAAATAAATAAATAAATAAATGAATAAATAAATAAATGAATGAATAAATAAATGAATGAATAAATAAATAAATAAATAAATAAATAAATAAATAAATAAATGAATAAATAAATAAATGAATGAATAAATAAATGAATGAATAAATAAACAGACAACAACAGCAACAACGCACAGCGAGCAAACAAAACCATTAAAAAGAACTAAAGAAATAATAACAAAAATTAGGAAAGTAATTAGATATCTAAATGCATAATTACCATTTTCTTTTTAGATTTACCTTCTATTCATCAACTCTCTAGTTCCGTTCCTAAATCCTCTTTTAAAATGGCATCCATGTCCCGTCACACCTCTTGCCCCTGTCTCTGAACCACATTATGAATAATTTGAATAATATTAGTGGATTAGCATAATAAGTAATTACCGTAGAAATTTATTCATGTAGAGGATAATGAATGCTACCCATCTTTATCTTTCAATAAACCAATTGACTCAACTAGTTGAGTATTACTGTTGGCGCGCATGTTCAAGTTTATCTATTTTGATTATGGTAATCCTATTAATGAAGTTAACCATCCATGCTTTAATCCAATCAATTTTAATGATATTTATGCTCGATTTGTGATGAATTAATACAATGTTGATAT
>JAUEKR010459226.1:0-11598 GCA_031762895.1 Corambe burchi
CATGCAGTGCAGTAAACACATGACATTAATTCTATAATGTATAATATAAAAACACAGTTGCATAAAAAAGGAGTTGATATCCACCCATTCAAGCATTGATCGAATTCAAACACTTCGAACTATTCATCGCGTTAGATTGTGAAAAGCTCAACATGTATTTTTAATTCATGTATTGATGTTTGTTTAGCACTAAATGTCAACGATTATTTCCTCACATACTTACAGTAATCAAATCCACTCTTCTTATGAGCATTATAACACTATAACGCTTAACCTTTGACATTTACAGTACAGTTACGTCAACGTGCAATCTTCTTTAAGTTCCCACGAATTATGCTGTAACTAAAGCACTGCTCTTGCAATACACCATAACGCAATCTGATACGCGTCCTTAGCAACTGCTTATTGCTAAGATGGCTACTTCCATTATTGTAATATCAATAATAAAGTCTATGTTGATTAATGGCATTGTAAACTAGCGTACTAGCGTAACTAGGTGTCTTACTATATTGCACCATAATAATATATCATTACATTATAATGCCATAGATTTGTCAGTTTGGTGGTTTAAAAGCGTTTTTATTATCATTTTAAAAAAATAATAAATTGTATAGATAATAAATTAAGTCGTTATGATGCTATATTATTAAGCCTTCTACACAGACAACTTAATTTACAGAGTATATAATATCCTATTTATAAAGATAACAAAAATTAGCAGTAGACGCAAGAATGAGCATAACACAGTCGTTATCCTAACCATAGGGCTTGGGAGACAAATCCCACAAGTCATAAAAGAGTAAGATTAATAACAATCACAATTATATACTTACATAGTTACTATACGTTGTCCAAATCAAAGCAATATTTAAAGCATAGCATACATTACACAATCGTTCTTTTCTTTAGTAGTCATATTAGTCATATGCTCTCTTAATCAAAACAGAATACATTATGAACCCTCATTTCAAAGGTTAAAAATACCTCCTATGCAAAGCATGTATTTTCTAATAGGCCTGTTATTTCCACAAGTAAATGGACGTATTACCCATTTTCTTCTGCAAGTCTGAACGTAAATGTCATGTTAAGTCCTTGAAAGGTTATATATTCCACATCAACTAGACCCGTTTTCTCTTTTTATTCTTTTTATTCATCTTTTCATTTTTATTTTTATTCTTCATATTATTTTCATGCTCTTTTATATGTATCGAAACTGCCCCAAATATGAATTAAATTCAAAACATTCTCATCTTCTTCATTTTTTGTCTTCATTTTCTGAATTTACATTTTTTACCCCTTCCTCTACCTGTTCTTCGTTAGACTCAGTATTTTTCTTCTGGTCTTCATTTTGATTGAGCTTAATTAATAATCTTGTTTTAATATACAATTGTAAGATTATACTATACATGAATGATTGTTTAGTTTCTATTACAGTTACTTCGATTTTTAATGAGCCCATTAAACTGCAATAAACGCAGCTAGTGGATGAAATTATCATAATGCTAATTGCAGCATTGCGAAAGTACAGTCGTCAAATGCTACCAAGCCTAACTAATACTAACAAATAATCATATGCCATTTTATAGAAAAGAGGACGACAAAGTGAATATCATATAGAAAGTTGTAAAAGAGGGTAAGAGAGAAAGAGAGAAAACGGGAGAGAAAGAGAGAGAGAGAGAGAGAGAGAGAGAGAGAGAGAGAGAGAGAGAGAGAGAGAGAGAGAACTAAACAGAATGAGATATAAATAGATTCAGATAACTGATCAGAGAAAGAGTAGTTCATATTTTAGAGAACATACGGAGTTAAAAGGTTGGCTGTGGAGTACGGAGGGGGACAGAGAATAGGCTTATCAGAAATATTAATCACAGGTAAATTATTTGTACAACATGCAGTATAGTCTATACGCTTAAATCCACAGTCAAACGAAGTCCTACGGATAATTAATTACATAGATGAGAAGAAGAAAAATGTTTGATAGAAGGTTAAGATCTATTACTGGATCTATTACTGAGTTTAGTTATCTAGTATACATTCATGGCACGTACGTTTGCTATAATTACGACATTCAAAACAATTAGGTAAAACGCTAATATATACGAGGATGTAAAAAATAATATAACTGTAACAAAGGAAAAAGTACAATTGAAAATAAACTTCAAAGAAAGTCACAGATGAGCCATGGCAACTCATACATTAATAATGAAAAACACACACACACACACACACATACACATAAAAACTCTACAATGAGCAAAAATTCGAAATAAAAATGATAATAAACGTATAGTGGAATGAAACATGAACAACCAATATTCAAAGTACTACGAAAACACACACTTACAAAATAATGAATCATATTAATTAAAGACTATGAGATGAGATACGATCATAATACTATTACATAGTACGGCCTTATAAATTATAGTGATGCAGATGTTACATCAGTGAACGATTACAATAATGAATTATCACATATAACATATCATATAATATACTTGTACTTGCATAACGCTTGATACGCATAAATTAGATACTATATTGTTATATTTTTCTTCTCTAAAATATGTAACCAGTTTTTATAATTAAACAATACACAGTTTGATACAAAAGAAATATATTATAGATTAATAAAAAACCCATAAAAAATCCTCGAAATACATCATGATAAAATCACGTATATCAATCGTATATAAACAAACACGCACGTAAATAATAATAAAGTACAAATAATAATTAAGAGTACTCTACATTAATCTAAATTGTCGATTTAACCTAAATTGGATTACGACGAAAGTACACCATTACATTGCAATGTAACATCTGGTGCAGCTTGCTGATAACCTAACACACGCAACACAATGAAACAAAACATAGCAGAACATACTGCATCATTAATAAATTAAAATGCCATCAGTTAACTCGAAATATTATACTGGCACATTGATTAAACAAACAATAACCACATGAAAAAACACAAATTTGAATTACATAAATAATAAAATAAATTATATTAAATACATTAGAGATATTCTAATTAACAAATTAAATGGGTAATAAAATAAGTTGAAATTGAATTGTTAGAGCCAAAGGAAATCAATAAATAACATTCCTTAAAAATAGAAGTAAAAACTACAGAAAAGCTAAATGAGGCACAGATGGAGATACAGCATAGTAAAATAAACTCAGGTTCGGGTATTAAAGTTTTTCTACTCCACGACTGGAGTAATATAATGCATTTTATATTCAAATTTCAGTTTAAAACAATAACTCTTTAATTTTTAATTATGTAAAACTTATAAAAGTATGGATTATTTTATCTTTGATTCATTCATATATATTCAAATGCTAAGAGGAACTGTAAGAATTGCAAGCATCAAGTAAATTATACCCCAATAAAAATCAACATTAATTAAAAGCCATTATTGTTATCTAAAATTCATTAATTAATACTATTTAAGTTGAACGATCGATTAATGCCAGATTAAATCATTACAGTACTCTATATCAATACCAGATTGTGATACGTTTTGATTTGTACATAAACTATTTTTAAATGATTGAAGTATGCAAATATCATTTACTACCGACAAAAAATATATTCATTAATGCATTTAATAATTTAGATAATTCCAAATATATTTTCAGCTTGTTATGACATTTCTGCTCTTTGTTTTTATGACTTTTGCTATCGAGATTTTTTCTTTAATTTACTTAAGTAAAGAGAAATAAATTGCCAAAGAAACAACAGTTAGTTGGGTTAAAATAAATCAACAATTATCCGACTGATGCCTGTATCATATCATGTACAAGCCTGCACTAACAACAGGTGGCCACAATACAAATAAAATAATTTAAAAAATTAATGAAGAAAATTTAATGCATTTCTTGAAAACAAGCTCAAGTATTGGCTGCATAAGGTGAGATTATGATGCATTCTTGAAACGAGCTTCGTAATGGGTCGGTGACATAAATAAGGTGCATGCTTGACTACACATAGTATACGAAATATAATAGCTACAATTTGAATCACCTAATGATAAATTGATAAGGCGTGTTTTGAGTCAGGATGTAATTCATGCATAACTAAATGCCAAAGATACTAGAATTAACGAGAGATTAAGTTTAAGTGGAGATGAGTTAAAAAGCAGCAGAATTTAAGTTGATACATACGATAGATGCGTGTAAGCTATTACATACAAATCATACATATTGCATGTTAAAAAAAATTAAGATTCTGCAGTACACTCCATAATTATAATTACTAAGTATTACTAATTGGAGTTAATAAATTTGTTTTAACACAAGAGTTATTGAGGAAATATCAACAATGCCCATAAATAATAAGGTTATTACAAAAACATCAACATATATTTCGTAATACCACATAGTGAAATAATATAAATAAGGTATATATTTCATGAAGAAGTTAGAGGCGACATAGAAAACCACACATGAGACTTATATAATATGATGTGTAACTAACACAAATACATACACTAATAACTTACTGGCAATGGCATCTGGAGACCTTGGTGGGTCTGGAGAAGCAGCTGAAGACTGTGAGGTGTTTCCATCAGTTTGTAAAAGTAAAGTATCCACAGTAAGTGATGACATGGTAGCAGATGAACCTCTAGATGAACTTTTGGTCACCAAAACTGGTGAACTCACATTGATGCTACCCCCAGGAGTTAACGGCCTTGGAAGATCCAAGGTAACAGGGGAGACAGATTTAATCGACGATGAGGTAGCATCGGCAGAAATATCATTGACACATGCTGAAGATGACGATGGTGATGAAGCGGGTTTTGACGACGGCACTAAATTTCCGAATACGGTGACATAAGGAACTGGTGTAACTTTTTCACCTTCATCATTAGGAGATGTTTCCAAGGCATTGGATGAGTTCTTTGACTCATTGTCAGCCACTTCAATTGTGTCCTCATTGATAGTTTTAGAATGGCAAACAGTAGATCCACTCCAAACATTGATAGTGGATGATAAAGGAATGGTTATATTTGATTTCGATTCAGAGATATTCTCTGTGGAATGATTGCTAGAAGGCAATAGCTGGTCTTGGGATGTGGTATGGTATGAGAAAATAGGTTTATCTTTTGGAGAGTGAGTTGGGGTTGGAGTGGAGGTTTCGGCTGGGGTTGGGGTTGGTGTTGGTGTTGGTGTTGGGGTTGGCGTTGGTGTTGGTGTTGGGGTTGGAGTTTTATCCTTCAGCACCGATTCATCTTCTTCGACTGATATTATAGTATCCAATCTAGGACTGAGATTATTCGACCAGAATGGTGAAAAGGCGTTAGTGTTTTTGTCTCCTTTAGGCGAACATCTGGAGTTATGCTTGACGTTAGAAGTCGTAAAATCATTGGAATTAAAGTCATGGTTTTGGTGTGAGGAATTGTTCGAGGAATATGCCACGTGCACAAGGGATGATGATGGTGATTGAGCACCTTTATTTAACAACGGCTGGGACAATGAATATGGCGAGTAAAGAGGCAAATTTGGGGAATGGGAGGCAGACGAGATATAGCCTGAATGGTCAATGCTACCTTGTTGAGAGTGAGAAGGCCAGTCAAAGATGTGCGACTTGGAAACATCTTGAGGTTGGGGCAATGGTCTAGGCGAAAGGGGGACAATTCGAATACCACTTACTGAGAAAATCTCAGCAGTTTGTGAAGGAGCTGAGGTCACATGAGGAGCCAATAGTTCTGACGAAGAAATAGTATCGTTATTTGAGTTTCCGGCATGTGAATTTTTATCAGTTAAAGAACGATGATTACCATCAACTCTGTCTTCAACTGTTTTTGTAGCATGCCTGCTGACTTTCATCCTACTGCTTATATTGTATGGATTACCAATAGAGTTTGTCAGGGACGAACTAGAATTTGGAAGAGAAGAGCGTGATTGACTGGCCAACTCCTCGTCGTCTGGTGACGATATCACACTCGATGGTGACGTTAAAGCATCGATAAAAGACGTTTGAGAAATGGACGACCTTCTAGAGCTCCTCGAACTCTGAGACGTAGACCTTCCCCTGTTGAAAATTTCGTCCTTTTCAAACTCACTGCACGATTTGAGAATGTCGTCGACACTGAGGTTTTCTATAAGAGTGGACACAAGCGTAGGAACTCGACTCGCATTGGTTATTTGCCGCCTGGCCTTGAGGAGTTGATCCATACTCACAGTTCGGACACGACTCTCTTGAATCGTATTTGACCGACATATTTTGGCTCTTCTGTCAAGACTAAAATAGTTGTAAGTGGCACTGTTAGACCTAGGTAGCAATGCATCATTGCTATTGCTGTCTAAGGCGTCAGATGTTGAAGATTTCTTGATTTGACACGCCATTTTAACACTGCCAGAAGTAGATCTTCTTCCATTACCCCAACCCCGTCCTCCTTCCAATCCCGATAGCATTATATCACCAGACAACCCTTCGTCAGTCTCATTGTCTGAACTGTAAGAATAACCTTTAGCATGCAACTGGGAATCAATGGATAGAGAATCTACAGAGTCGAAATTCTTAGCAGATGAAACCAGAGACGAAGAAGTACTCTTTATTTTACTGGTACTAGAGCAGTCATCGAGAGAATTGGTAGCAGTTGCGTCGCTGGTGTCCAATGACGTCACAGACATTTTCAGGCATCGAGTCTGTTCATTGATCCCTGATGGCCTCTGGTGAATGGAATGTTCTATGGCAAGAGCGGCCTGGAGGTCGTCAAGGCTTTGAGGACAGCTATGGGTGGGTTTGGGGTTCAAGTGTGGCATGTTTACAGCAGCGTTATCGTAATCTCCATATCCAATAATGTCATTCTGTCTTTCTACAGTTGCTTTGATTTTGCTATTGACCGAATTATGGCTAGTTGGTGCAAGAAATCCAACTTTGAAATTATTGGAACTATTGTTGGAGTATAGAGATGTATACTCCGGAGGAGGGGGAGGCGGAGGGAGAGGAAGAGATTGCGATGATTCTTGGCTTGTTATCGATACAGCAGCAGCATCTTGAGTAATGGCACTAGAAGAACATGGCGTTATAGTGGAATGAGTGTTTTTTACCCTGAATTTACTTGGAATTGGTTTAGAGTAAATAGCAATCAACTCATCATTAGGACGTGTTGAGTTTACACGATTATCATTCTTACCTCGGTGGTAAACATCATCAGTATTATAACCTGTCCTCACAGATGGCGAATATGTAATAGAATATGCTGACGAATTAGTATTATCCTTCAACGAATTAATATCAACATAGCCAGGGGTGTTAACCTGGTTTCCGTAGCGCGAAGAAGATTTACAAGAAGTAATAACCACAGATTCAGAGTAGTAATCCTCGTCTAGATTATCATAACTAGTTTGTAATCTATTATCAACTCCATTATCACCACTACTATCTCTCCTCTGCGTATTATTATGCGGTTGTGTCTCCGATACACCAGGTGCCGAGAATGAAATAACTTTGGCCTCCTTATTGCCGTTTGCTCTTACGAGAGAAGGAGAATGCGCTGTCGCTGCTGTCAACGATTGCTCTTCATTCTTCACAGATCGTTGCCCCGGTGTCACCTGACACGAATGATTAAAAAGGGTGTTTTTCGATCCGACTCCTCTCTCAATAACAGCAGCAGAATTAGTAGCAGTTGTAGTAGAAGTAGTAGGAGTAGTAGCAGTGGTAATGGTAATAGTCATATCACAATAATCACGTACGCGCTGTGCATTGACACACATGGTTTTATGTTTATCACCTGAACCCTGACCTCCAGTCCGCGAATTTTCAACGCCCGGTTGGAGAGGTGCACAGCTGGAGGAATTGGGCGGGTTATTGGTGAGGGTTGAGGGCTGACGGTGGAGCCCTACTTTAAATCGTGGTTTTGGTTGGGGTTGAGTGCTTACGTGTGAAGAAGAAGATGAGATTTGAGTGAAGGGCGTGGTTACTGTTTTCATCTCTACCACCTCTCCTTCTTCTTCTGTTCTTTCTCTTCCTCCTCCATTTAGTTTAACTCCATTGGTATTTCGAGCACCGCTAGTATAAGCAATCCTTCCATTATTAGCTGATGAGTAAGAAACAGTAGAAGAGCAGCTATAAGGATTCCCTATTATATTAGCCTTGTTCTTTCCATCTCTAGGGTTATCTGCTTGTCGAGACGATGATAGACCCATGTTTATTATTTTTCTGTCTTTCTTCTTGTCTACTATGGTGCCTGAGTGATTATCTCCTGAATTGTTGCTGATACTTGAAGCGATACAATGATCTCCTCTTCCTTTTGAGCTATTATCTCCTCTATTCTCAGCACCAACGTTTTTGTCTTCAAGTGTCCATTTCACAGAATAGTCGGGTTTCAAGTTTAGTTTATTATCGCCGGTTATCTGAGATAACACCGTGGAAACATGAGGAAAAGAGGTATATATTTCATGGCGAAAAGTTGAATTCAAGTTATGTTTGTTATCTTTATCACCCTCGCATGGCACTCCATTACGTAAAACGTGAGGTGTACTCGAGCTATTAATTTTATTACCAGCACCACTAATATTCCTTACAGAAGAAATGTCATAAACGATTTTAATCCCAGATAAACATGTCCCACATCTACAATCATTATTCCACTTACTTTCAGTTCCAGTATTAAATCTAGCACCAACATTTACATTGCTAACGTTATCTAAAAACGAAGTTATCGGTGGAGAAGAGCTTGATACTGAGTCCAAAGATGATGAAGTAGAAGGAAATGCACTTTCACAAACAACACTGTTTTTGTTTACAAATACACTAGTACCAGTAGAAGATGAATCACGGTAATAAAAACAATCATCGGGTGTTGACAAAGGATGTGGCTTTGAAATATGAAAAGCGGTACATTTTCTCACGCCTAAATTAGAATTAGCATCAACAGTAGTAGTAGTATGTCCTTGCAACGCAACACAAGAATCAATGATAGGAAAGTTTGACAGATGGTTGCTATTCGGGACTGCTTCTAAATTTCCAAAATTCCCGCTGTTGCTGCCACTACTTCTACAAGTACTACATTCACAACAACTACTTTTACCAGCTCCGATTATATCGCTATTACCGCCTTCGCTAATCACATGGGCGATTCCTTCCTTAGAATTAGAATGAGATGACTGAGATGCAAAGACCAGTACTGCCTTCTCCCCATCACTAAGCCCTTCATTGAGTTGAATAAAACAAAGAGTAGGTTGATTGGCAGGGATAGACAACGTCGACGTTGTAGTAATGGCATCGAAACCTTCACTATACTTTCCACATCTCTCGTTCTCTCGCGCACTCTCTTTGTCTGTAGCGCGCTGCCGCTGCTGCTGCAGCAAAGTGCCTTGACGAGTACTCAGACCGATAATTCCACTCGCATGTGCATTTGCGCGTGAGCAAGTGCCGGTCTCGCCGCTAAGGTCTCTCCACTCAGATGTCAGCATGCTGATGTATTCTTCTGTTGCCCTAGACTTGCTATTATTGCCGTTGCCATTGTTGTTATCATTGTTATCGTTGTGAGTGCTAAACTCGCACTCGCAGCTGATTACGTCACCGCTAACATTATCATTATCAGCACTATTATCAGTACTATTATTAGCACGATAAATTTTAGCCTTAGCATTGCTATGAGTGCGACACAATGCATCTTCGATCTCACCATCATCCTCCTGATCTACAATCGATTCCTCCATCAACGAGTGTGACAACTCATAATCATCACTTAGGTCAGATGAGACACTGCCATAATCCACCTCACTGAACTCACTGGCTCTCTCTTCAAGAACAAGGCTTAATCGAGGGTATTTAAGCTCAAGGTTGTCGTAATCGTCATTAACAATACTCTTGCTGTTACTGTTTTTAGTATTGTTGCTACAGACATTAATGCCCTGATTATACCTACACCCTGTCTTAAAGCCATGCTTCTGCGCAGGAGAAATTAGCCGGGAAAAGTTTCGATTAAAGATGAAATTCTTAGTATTCTTACTATTGGTGCAATCACGAGCGGCGCCAAACAGGCCTGGTTCCAACATTGTATTATGCAATTGAAATGTATTATGTTGCTGTTGCTGCTGTTGATGAAGTAGTTGTTGCTGTTGAAACAAGGGCGAAAAGTCCGCTTTGTTATCGGAGACTGCATCATTAGTCGCCATTGTTTTCATGTCAGGATTGACGGTGGTTGGTGAACTCCGGCTGAGAAGTTCAACAGGAAGTGACGTCATTTCCCGGCTCATAGCCGACACTATTGTTTGATATCCACTATCACATTATTCCAATCACGTATTAAACAAAAAGCTTTCATTAAGAGTCAAATCATGGGTGCATGAAATCATGGTAGAGCAGTGGATGCTCTCTGATAATATAAACTTGTAATTAGTAATAACAATAATATCACTAATAATAGCAGTAGAACTAACAATGAGCTGCTTCCGTCCTTGCTTTAACGAAGTTCTGGGTTTTTGCGGTTACTGCACAATAGTTAAGTATGTAGTACAAATTATGAGAGTCACTGGTAATAATTCAAATGTTCTGATGATAAGATCAACTGAAACACAGCTACAGCATTAGTAACGTGCATATCAGTTCCGAAAATTTAGATCAGTTAAATAGAAGAACAATAAGTAATAAATAATCAATACACTTTCGGAATAACATGATATCGGATAGGAAACAAAAATATGGATAATTAAATTATTTTGCTACAAACATTCATAGCTTGGTTTTATGTAATATAATAATATCAGACGTCTATATCAATATAATTTATGATGATGATGAAGGATAATATTAATAACTTCAGAATTAAGATAACTATAATTATAATCAGAATTGTGATATTTTTATTTCATTTTGTGATTATATTATTTATCATTTAGTCTTGTATACGAATAATAAATTATGTAGATTGCAATTCTTCATTTATAGTATTATACCGTATACCACCACGCATCTCCCTTCGCAATGACATAACCCTTATAATAGTAATTGATGCGCTGCACTTTATGAAATTCTCATATAAAAATATCTCTCCAAATGCTAAGGTTAAAATAAAGAGAGAGAAAATAGAAATGGAGAGAAACAATGAAAACGAAGAGAGAGATAGAGGAGGAGAGAGGGTGAGATGGGGGGAATAGATAGATAGAATGATAGTTCTAGGCAAGAATTTTTTTTTTTAGAAGGAGAGAATGCTGCACTATTTTTTGTTTTGTTTTGTAATCGACCGGAAGTTCTGGCTGCCATATTGGTGAACGCAAAACATCCCATAGCAATTACCATGCCTAATATTAGATGGCCTAGACTACTCGCAAGATAATCCTTGTCAAAGATTATTTCTTGCTTGAATTTTGTTTTTCATATAGTCTAGGTCTAGAGCCTTTTATAGGCCTATTGTTTATAGTCTAGGCCAATTATTTATTTTATGGAATGTTTATTGTTATCAGTATTAATATTATTATCATGAATACTAATATTCCTAATATCACTAACACATCATTATTTTCATTATTACCATTATCATTATCATTATCATTATCATCCTTATTATATTATTATTATTATCATTATTATTATTATTATTATTATTATTATTATTATTATTATTATTATTATTATTA
>JAUEKR010459337.1:0-11594 GCA_031762895.1 Corambe burchi
ATAGTAAATAAAAGTAACTTATATATGATTATTTATTATACCAGAATATGGGTTTTGCCCTTAAAAATATGCTTTTATTCATTAATTGTAAATCTTTATAATAAGAGTAATTACATAAATAGCAACATATCTATTCATTATAAAAATGTAACATTACTTATAGATATCAGTTTATTATATTCAAGCAAAGTATGGTATAATAAGCACGTTAGAATATCATGTCATAATTAGGTAAAATAGGTGTTGGAGCTAAAGAGAGCTAAATCAAACAATTCAAAATAAATCTTTTTTTTTTTTTTGATAAATTAATTTAAAAATACATCCTTTTTCTTAAAACATGAACAATATATTTTTTTTTTAATGGTTAAATTTCTACTCTCCAGTGTAAAAAAAAAGAAAAGAAATTAGATATGGAAATCATTAGTATTTATATGGATCTATATTAACATAAAATGTTTAAGAAGAAGAAAAAGATGGGTGGGGGGTGAAACAGAAATAAGAAAAACAATTAAAAGACACTTACCTTTGTTAAAAATGAGATTTCGAAACCTAGAGACTGCGCATTCCGAGAGCCTGCATTGAGGTAATTGCCAAGTAAAAGGAGTAACTCTAAAAGCCGGGCAAACTTTTTACTGTTTCTCACTTCTTCGCATGCCTCCGTAGCTGCCACCAAATCCTAAATTTACAGTACAAAAAAAAAGGGAGGAAGAGAAAGAAAATATATCATTTTAATAAAATGGAAACTGTAAGCAGCAAGCAAATTAAATTGGTTTACGCACTGTATAATTTACTTCACTTAGTGAGAAAACAAGTTAATCCTGACAACAAACCCAAAACTGTTCCACACTAATCACTGTATTTTACATTTAACTTCACTTGTAGCGATATCGTTGGGGGACCAGTTTGCTACATCTGGAAATCAATACAAAAGAAGACAACTGTACTGACTATCCTACACATCAATGATTAAAGATTGATGAATACATATCATCTGCTACTGTTTCTTTAGACATGACAACGCTCGCTTAGTGGCCAGATAATCTATATCACCAGAGCTCAGTAAGGCATCAGATAATATTTTCCGCTCAATGAAAAACACAAGTTATAGTATTAAATATGGGGATCCAACCCAATAACATTCAATATGACGGACACTCAACCATAATAAATTCATTACAAATCATATATGACCAGTCATGAGTCGGCAGTACACAAAGTACATTTCAAAGATTTTCAGTTATAAATAGCAACATCATTTGTTATATTATTTCTTTCAATTATACACAAATTTATTATAACATATCATTAAAACAAGTTATGCCCATTTGAAGATGTATCAGTCAAAACCTTTGAGAAAGCAACACTTCAATAGATCCTTTGATAAAGTTCACCAAAATATACTACCAAAGTAAGGAAATTTAGGGTTTAAATAATGAAAAGCGATAAAACAATATATTTTTAATGCTCAATCTCGATGTAATATTGAAATCAAAATAAATGATTGTCCCCGACAATCATAGACTGCTGATAAGTTTATGAGGGTTTCTTTAAAATGCAGTTGCCTGTTAAAAACAAAAGTAAAATGTCACATGAACACTCACAGGCTTGATGTCTGACACCAATTCCCCAAACTTCATCTTGAAAACCATTGAATTCAGCCTTGGCATCAGTCGCTTAATGGAAGACATCTGGATCAGGAGCACAAACAAACAAAACAAACGGTATTAAATGGTAAAAAAAAAACCTTTTGTTTTTACAATTGACGTTTTTATTGCATAGGCCAAAAGTTCTTAATTCCATTACCATTCAAAATGTACATGATCAATTTATACATATCAACAACATCTGTACTATATAACAAAATCTTATACCTCTAAAATATTGTGCCGAAAGCATTGTTTGCCTGCAGATCAAAATTTCTAAATGAATGCTTGACGTACACAATGACGAGAATAGGATTAAGCAGTCATATTTTCAACAATGATAAGCAGTTCTTTCTTTGTTTAATAATTTTTTAAAGTTATAACTATTTCGTTAATAGGAATCTCATAAAATTAACACAGCATTTCATAATCCATCTTTCAACAACAAACTCTGACTAAATTAAAATATAAATAAAATAGAAAATATCATGACTCAGTGAGCAATGGAACAGGTTAGAGGTCGGCATAAACAGATCGTTGAATTGAAGAAGTGTAGCATTATGTCCTTACGGACACACCCTACACACTGTATGGACTACAAAATTTCTTCACCCAGCTCAAGAGTCAAATAAACTACCAGCTCACGAACCTGCAGAAGTAAACCTGTCACGGTACAATGTCTAATTCAGAAGGAGAAATCCCATATCTTCATTCTCTTGTGTCACTGAAACCAGAAAGAAAGCACCAATCTCATACATCCAGTAGTCTAAAGCTGAAAACAGCCTATAAGCAGTGAGTCACGCAACATCTGAAAAGCAGAGCCAAGCTGGGCAAATATCTACTCTATATTACTATATACTGTGCCCACCAGAAGCACAAAAGGGGCCACATCACATAGCCACAATAGAGCTTTAGATGCACTCAGTCAATTACAACATAGAGTAAATATTTCAACAGCTCTGTTCTGCTTTCAAACGTGGCGCGGCTCATCGCTTCTAGCGATTTCAGCAAGAAGAGCTAAGAACCACAACTTCTTACCGTGACAGCAAATTGCTCAGGTTCGGCTAGATCATCATACTCTTCCTTGAATTCTGCAATCTGCTTCATCTGCTCTGGTTCAGGCATGTACTTGATCAGCTGCTCTAACATCTGCGACGTCAGGTTATCCTCGTCCACCATCATAATCCGCCGTTTGATTTCATCATATGGGATTTTGATGGAACCTAACAAGATAGCTGAAAGAGAGAAGAAAGAAAAATTATATTTTATCTTACAAGACTTTCATAGAATCAAAGGGTAAAAATTTCACTCCTATCTGATGAAAACATATCTTATCATTAAGAGATATATATTAAGAATGCAAAATTGTACATGCCAAGATTAACTAGATTTTTTTTTTTTGAAACTTATATTTTAAAAAAAAGAAGACCCAAATGACTTGTACTCAGCATTTGTGCTAACGCCTAAATGCATGATCCTCATAAAGTTAAGAATCACAGCTATATTTGGTCATAACAATTCAATTCAAATGAGCACATGATTTATAGCTAAGCATGTATTAGCCTTCCATTCCATAACTTTAAATTAGAATACTTATTGAGAATATAATTAGAAGTCAAGAATGCATCCCACTGATCAGAAAACAAAAAGTGTCCACATAAATTTCTCAGAGCAACAAAATTTAATATTTTTAAATCAATTGTTTTATTATAGATATAGATATAATTGAAATCTTTTTGAAATTTAAATTCAAGCTGATTTAATATAAAATGAAATAAATGTAACCCCTAGAATATAAAAGTCAATTTTTTTTTTTTTAATGCAAAATAATCCATAATAAAAATAAATATTAATAACATTGGAGAAAATTTCATGCTTACATAAATTTTGACCAGATTTCATATCTAACACTTTCAGCTCCTTTCCTTTTTTGGCAGGCTTTTTCTCCATGTCTTCTACAATTGTTTTCTTTGCTGTAAAAAAAAAAGAAACAAAGGATAAAATATATCAACGTAAATATTCATAGGGAATGAATTATCAAATCATTCAAATAAGCATCATATAAAGTTAGTAAAAGTTATCACTGACATAAATTATAAAGTAATTAATCAAGAATCCCACAGCTGAAATTGACAAAACATAAGATCATACACACAAATAATCCATTTTAACACAAATAACTTTTCCAGATTATATGACAATTCATATAACACAAAAACAAAAATAAAAGATATAAAGGTGGATGGCATGCATCAATTGCTATTCTCTTCTAGATGTCTACAAGAGCTACCAAAGTTAACAAATAATATTAAAATATAAAATAGCCAGTATCAAGTTCATAAGAAGAAAATAAAATGAATATAGAGAAGCAAGAGGAAAGAGAAAGAGTAATAATATGAAAAAGAACATGAACAAAAGAGCAAATTAACAATGATAACAACAATAATAACAATAATAATAATAATAGAATTAGCAATAGGTAGAAAAAGGAAAGATAAAAATAGATGAGATAAAGGTGGAGGAGAATAATGAATACGGAATAAAAGAACAAAAGGAGGATATGAAAAAAAAAGAAAAGAAAAATAGGAAAATGGAGAAAAAAGGGACAAAATCTAGTTCCGATAAGATAATTATCAGATGACAAACTATAACTGGCTTACGAGGAGCTTTAGTGGAGAAAAGTGTCTCCAAGTTCTGGAAGATATCTGGACTCTCAAACTGTTGTTCTTGTGCCTTCACCCACAGTGAATCCTTGTCGAGTGACTTGGGGTTCACCTAGTTGGAGAGTATAGTGTATATAACATCAAATTACCTTCATTTAATATTGAATATTAATTGTTTGGCGGCGGAGGAAAATGAGACGGAACTCGCAAGCTAGCAAGAGTCAGAAATCAAATTTTTACTGTATGACTTATTTTTCGGATGTTTAGAGTTTTCGGTAGAATCTTAATCAGCAACATTTCAATTTATCAATGATAAGTCACTTTAGTCCAATAAGTAACTTAAAAGTAGTTTAATCATAACTTTTGTGTTGGTATCATTTTGCTAAAATGAACCCATGTAATTTCTCCTTACTAATTTTCAAATGCGATTTTCTCAGTTCGTAGTTTTCTTACCATATTACCTTTGACAGGCCATATATGGGGTTCTAATTATGATAATTGCACCAAATAAAGTGCAAAATTACCAGCAATATTTGCTCTATCGATTTATGATAATATCTCTACATAACAAAAATGACCATTGTGACTCATTTTCCTGCGCCGCCACACAATTGCTTTGAGAATGCAAGTAGCTTGGTTGGTAGTGTGGTTGACTGATACTCAAAGTGAAGTAATGCATAGTATCTAACTCAAGCTTAGGCCTAAACAAATGCTAATTTACAAATCTAAACTTGGGCTAGGCTCAAGATGCATGTCATGGGGATAAATCAGGGCTGCCAACCCCAGAAACAAAAAATTAAGGATCCATGCCATCAAACAGGGATTTGGGGTATAAATTGAAGATTCCACCGTGAATCGTAAATTGCCTAATAAAAAGTAGAAATAGCTATGTTATAAGACATACAAATTACTTATTTGAGTAAATACCACAATATTTATTCTACTTTTCCTATAATAATACAGCTCTTAGACTTATAAATTTATAAAAGTCCAAGCTTAAGTTACTAAAGATGTTAAATACAATAGTCAAAGCAGACTATCCCATGTATATTCTGGAGATGCAATAGAATAAAGAAATGGACTGAATGAATAAACAACATTGATATTTTAGTACCATTTTTTATTCCAAAATTCAGAGTTTTTAGATAAAATTCAGGATTGGGGGGCTAGAATTCAGGGTAGTTGGCAGTCCTGGGGTAAATAGATATTTAAGAACCAAACTCAGGTATCATTCAGGTCTTTGCCAGTAAACAAACAAGTACTAGACCTAGCCTAGAATATATACATCTAGCTGGGTCTTAGCTAGTAACTATATGCTGCCACTTGATAAACAAAATGGCAGACCACACACTTTATTATCACTATTCTTAGTCTAGTGTTGTCTATGATCATTACTGGGTTGTCTAAATATAAATAAATACAGCATTAATATAGTGCTATCCCATTTATTTTTTTAAATGCTCAAAGTGCCTTACAAAGGGGCCCTGACATGCCAAGAAAAGCTGCCTTAAAGGTGCGTCATTCTACTATTCTGATAATATCCATCTGTCTATGGCCAATTGAGTCGGGTGAGAAAATGCATGTAAAAAAATTGTTCCCAAGGATTTAACTTTGTGCCGCCACTAAGCAGATTTGAACACACAACCTCTCGATCACGAGTCAAAGTCCCTTACCACTAGACCCCAGAGCCATGTTATTATGTTTCTGATCTTATCATCTAAGACATTTTAATTCCACATTTCTAAATACAACTTTACTCACCTTGTTCCAATTCAGCCTTTTTGTTTGTGTTTGGGTTGAGTATTTCGGTTTAGCTTTCATGCCGTAGGGGAGGGACGGACCAAAGGGGGAGAATCCACCACCGCCGCCACCAGGCGGAGGAGGACCAGGAGGACCCCCGGGACCACCGGGAGGAGGAGGGGGACCACCAGGGGGAGGAGGTGGGCCAGGAGGACCAGGAGGGGCTGGAATTCCTCCCATGGGAGGCGGGGGGCCTGGAGGAGGGGGAGGTGGGGGCGCTCCACCAATTCCACCAATTGGAGGAGGAGGTCCAGGGGGAGGGGGTGGAGGTGGAGGTGCACCTCCGATAGGTGGAGGGGGACCTGGGGGAGGGGGTATAGCAGGACCACCACCACCACCAGAAGATCCATCTTTGTTCAGAACAGAACTAATTGATGCCCCAATGCCTTGAGTAATCTGATGATAGATAGATAGAAAGATAGATATTATATACAGGGATGGGGACTGATTCCCCCCAAAAATCAGCAAGACACGACTGAAAATCCTAAATCACCATACTGACAGGCTTAGAACTAAGAAAATACTATCTCTCTTATTGAAAAAAAAAATCCTCAAATGAGAAAAATCAGCAGAATCCCCATCCTTGTATATATTTCATAGTCATATTCTGGGGTATGATTCATGAAGCAGGACTCTGATGAAGACTAAAGACTATTCTGAAATGTTGGCAGACTAAATAGCATTGTAATCTAGCCAGACATCAGGCCTAGTCTATAGCCTTCTAAAGTCTCATTCCATGAATCAGATCTCTGTTAACATAAAATTAATATGTACAGAGAAAACATACTAAGACAAAAACGGCTAATCAGGGAAAAAATATGCTTAAAACTTAATGAAATCGAAGAACCACACTTCATTATTCTCATATTGATGATTTCAATATTGTTGAACCAAAATATCAATTACCAAAATACAATAAATGGTCACTTCAACTTCTGTTTAGCAGGTTCAAAGAGATAATATGTTTCAGTCAAAGCTCTTGAGAGTACACTTTCTATCTTGAATGTTACACCATTGGTTGAGTATGCAAACATGAGAACATCATTCACATTTTATTTTTTTCTTCTTCTCATTGGTTTCCTTTATTCTATCTATAAACAAATGTTTTCATATTTTTTATCTGCTTACAATAATGATAATAAAAAAAATTTTAAACTCCGTCAAGGACTTGGACATGTAATACAATTGTGTATTGGACACCCAAAAAGGATGTTTTCACAGAAACTATCAAAATGATAACAATGATGATAATAAGGATGATGATGATAATAATGATAATGGAAACAAAACAAAATCAAATCAAATTATATATAGAATACAAGATTAAGGATAAGAAAAGGGAAGGGGAAGAGATAAAAAAAAATTTTTTTTCAACTTAATTCACACAACTCTTTTAACATTAGTACATCAATTTTAGCTAAGATGAAACTAACCTTTTCTTTTAGTTGCGTTATTTCAAGTTCGTACTGCTCAACTTTGGTCGCCAGACTAGTGGCCTTAGCCTCAGATTCTTGTTTTGCAGTGACAGCATTGTCTAATTTTGACGACATCTCTCTCATGCTGATATCACCCGAGTCTTCAAAATTGGATCGTTCCGAAAGACTAGCTGTAAATGCAAATTGAAGAAAAAAAAGAAAACACTTGCATCACCTTCTCTTCTTTTTTGTGTGTGCATATATTTCTATCTCTGTTGATTAATTCCAATCCTTACTGAGCAAACACATCATCTCGTATTGATAGCAGATGCTGTAGGATGGAGAGAAAATATGGCTCTTCTTTTTTGTGTATGCATATATCTCTATCTCTGAACGGCATTTTGTCATATTACTCCCCTCTGTAAATCGAGAGTTGCTATAGTTCAGTGCCGCCAACGTAAACAATAATTTCAAATAACCTTGCTCAGAGATTACCCACGATGGATTGGACGGGAAGCGAACCACTGAACCAATGGTCCACAACCCGTGAAACGATTATGAGCTGAAACAAAAGTCAATGATAGAATCACCTGGCCAATGTTTCCAAAATCAGGCATTTCTAAAAGGTCTAAATATTAAAAATGAGTATATAAAAAAAGTAGGTTTATACACTAGTACCTCAGTGGAACCTCACTAATTAGGACATCTCGTTAGATTACAAAAAAAGGTCACAGATTTCCTGATTAATGAGTTTAAATATACTTCATTTTATAGCAATGGGTTGTCTAAGATTCCATGCCAATTTGCCGGATAACTGAAGTTCCACTGTGTTGATCTGAAGAAAAAGTAATGAGATAATAGTGATGTATGTCACATACATGACAGCATTGTTTAACGACTCTTTGAATCCTACTTCATAGAAATATTATTTTGCCTACTCATTTATAATTCTAAGAGTAGACTACAAGACAAATGCAACAACAATGTCAAAACAATAGCAGCAACAATAAACTTACTTAATAAAGGATTGACATCAATTTCAAATCGTTTTGTGAGTCTGAAATCTGGATCAATCCCACTCCGATGTAACACAATTTGTGTGATGCATTCCTCAATTAACTTGTAGTATTGCGGTCTGGTACATAAAGAGTAAACATTTTATTTAGATAATTTCATAAAAATATATAAATGTATTATTTGTGTGTATGCGTGTGCATATGTGCGTGCTTATGTAGGAAAAAATATGATATGATAAGCTGTTTTCTAATGCATACATTTTAATGAATAAATGAACCAGTAATCCTTCTCCTTCTCCCCATAACATACAAAAGAAACTAGTTGAATACACTAGTAGCTATACCATTGGTAACACATCAGTTAAGAAGGAGCATCTTTCTATCACGAAGGAGAGAGACTGAGTGGGGAAACAGGAGAGATAAAGATATTAGAAATAGAGGTGAATCTTCATTTCTTGTTGAATATACATTATTGTTTAATTAAACATTGCATAATAAAAAGGAATTTCAATATGCTCTTATATTATCCTAAATAAGGATTTCATTTTTGAAGAGAAATTTAGCAAAGCAAAGGTTTAAAAAATGCTTTTTGACTTTCTTAAAACAAGAAATGAAGATACGTTGCTCTTTCTTGGGACAAGATAACAAATAAATGCTCATCAAAGTATATTTTCATCAAATTACAAATGCTGACTTGAATTTTATTCCATCCTTATTCACCGTAGACATCAATATCGTTGAATATGCCCTGTACATCAGGCAAATCTTCAATTTATTTTTAAACAAGAAAAAAAGAAAAAAAACTGTGTTGATTAATTCCAATTCTTACCGAGCAAACACATCATCTCGTATTGATAGCAGATGCTGTAGGATGGAGAGAAAATATGGCTCGGCTACAGTGTTTCCGACAGTGCTCAGCAAAATGTTGAAGCACGTTCTTGGGTCTGTGCGCCCGGTTAAGGAACATAATGCATACCATTTCTCCTGTAACCGACAAAATTCTTGCATCAACAACAAAAATTCTTATTACAAATAAACCAGTACTCTGATCAATTACACGAACAAGTCAGAACCATACTACTAACTACTAAAATATTTGTATGCTAAATGGAGACCAAATTTTTAAGTAAATATACACACCCCCATAGCCCGAAAAATAACCCCACCCTCATTCAATCATTCGATTATATGGAAGATAATTTTTGAGATTTTATAATTTAGTGACACACAACATATAATTAAGCCTTTATTCTTTCAAGTTTTTAGAATAGTTCTCATTGATTAAATTGTAATGAAATTTCACCCATCCACTAATAATGTATAAAAGTTGTACCTACAAAATTTCATTCCTATAAGATGAGCTTTAACAGAAACTACTGAATCTCTAATTAAAAGGCTTCGTTGTTTTGAGGTGGGGGTGGCTTTGTTTTGCTTGTTTCTTTTTTTTATGCTTTGAACTAAACATGATTAGGTCATTTTTATTTTTTTCCAATGTCTCCAATGGATGCTCTAAATTAAATATGATTAATAATGCACAAAAAAAGGATATTCAATCTCTATTCGGATGTTGTCATAGCGATGGGAAAACTCCTCCAAGTCTTCTTCTTTGTGGTCATGGAAAATGCGGACTTGTGTCTTAAGTTCTTCCTCGTCTTGTTGAGCATCCAACCACTGTAGATTCAAACAGAATATGTAACCAATAGCAAATGAAAAGAAGAAGAAAACAAACCAACACAAAACAGTACAGAAAAAACCCAAGACATGGTGAAGACATCATTTCTTTAATTATAATATAAGCAAGGCCATAGTGAAACTGGAAATTTTTCCCCATTTGAAGAATCTTATTAGGCTAATAAAAATTACCCTAAACATCCAGTTTCCAATCTCTTAGACTAAGTTTCACTAAGCCCGCTTTCGGACATTCTTGTTTCTTACTATAGAGTATATGTGTGGCAAGCTGGGAAAACCATTCACATGGGTCAGATAAAATAAAAATGAGATAGCTATCGTTCTTATTTCTTTCCAGTCTTTCCTGATTAATATGCACTTAATTTGAAACAATTATCTTTACTAGAAACCGAGATGTATCATTTCTAATACAGGGATGTAAGAGAACTTCAAATTGAGAAAAATGGAGTCAAAATTTGAGTATCTTTTGAAATGCAGTTTGGTGAGGTTAATATAATCAATTTTAAAGACAACTTATAGAGCAAATGCCATTTTGATATTTTGCAAAATATAAGTAAATGTATCGATGAATGTTTTTTCACTAAAACCTCAATTTTCATAAATTAGCCAAAATTGTCTTAATAGGGCTCTAGTGTGAAATATTGATGAGCGACTTGACTTGTGGATGATTTTCCCAGCTTGCCACACATATGTCCAGCTTCACAATAGTCAAGGCTTAAGTCATTTCAATTCTTTTTTTTATTCATAGATTAGTATAAATTATGAATAAGCCTAATAATATAAACAAATTTGCAATGATAGTTTACAGAAATTTCAAATGTCCAGTCCAAGACAAAAATTAAAAATAATAGTAATGTAGAACTGCAATACTGCATTATAACTGGCTGTGTTAAATAAAGTCTGATGTCAATTTTAAAGAAGAACAGAAAGGATAAATAATAAAAAAAAGGGGGGGGGGGGAATGCCACTAATATTCATCCCCAAAGAGTAACTGGTCTCGATTTTTCACCGCAAACATAGCTACAACAGAAGTCCCAACGTAAGTGGTCAACGTAAGCAATTAGTTCAAATAACCTTGCTCAAGGGTTAGCCACAATGCCTGACATGTCTTTACTTTTGCGTACAAACTAGGCAGATATTCTATAATTAGCTTGCCTTTTTATACAATGTGTTGCATACAACTTTCTTTATCTATTGAAAGGTTAAGAGTTATAAATTATCATTTCATTTCACAATCTTAATAATTTGATAAGTTTCTTTCCCAACTCGTAAATTGAAACTTTGTTCACAACGTACATCAATCAAATCTAGAAGACCTGTGCGCATGAATTCATTCCTAAGGTGCATTCTAAAGTCCAAGTCATCTGG
>JAUEKR010459448.1:0-11589 GCA_031762895.1 Corambe burchi
TATATATATATCATGATCATCATCAAATGTGAATAAAGATGAGGTTAAAAGTGAAGTTGGTGTATGATGTAAATACAATTGTAAACAAACAGCTTACTGCCCTCTGGTATTATTCTAAGTTTAAACAGTAACAGCAGCAGCATAAATAATTGCAACAACAATAATAGTAATAACAACAATAGCACAAGCGCCACATTCATCCAAAAACCCAAATATACTCCCATGAAATACCCCAGATAACAACAGCAGAAAACAAACCACAAACAAAAAAACAAACAAAACAAACCCAACTAACAAACGAACAAAAACACACACAAAAAAAAAAAACAAACACAAAAAACGACAACGAAAATGAACAATCATTAATTCCCCTTAATAACAAACACATACATACACAACCTCAACGAAAAATACACACAAAAAAAAAAACAACAACAACCAACAATCAAAACACAAAAAAAAATAAACCAAAAAATAACACAACTGACACATAAAAACAACTACAAACTGGAAATTATCAATATGTTTTCGTGATGCTATATTATCAACTTAATAAAACTACTCTAGTACTAGTTAAGGTAACATTGCAAAGATGATTAATGTTCTTTTCATATGATGTCATTTTTGTGTGTGAAATTGTGCCATTTTACCAAGTCAAAAATTCTAATATGATTTTTAGATTAATATATCTCAAGAAGTGTGGATGGTAAATGTTTGATTAATGCACGAATTGATGCAGAGTTTATTAAGCTTTAATTTGATATGCAACATAGATATATAGAACATTTGAGCATGTTAGGCACATATACATTGCATTTTGAAGTTACTTTTATACGTTACTATAAAAAAAAAACTAATTTAATTAACTATGGTTTGTTGCAGTTGATATTCTGATGGAACATAATGATGCTGATATAAATGATACTGATTGTGGTAGTGGTGATGGCACTGATATATGTAACTATGTAACTGTAATGTTTAGTTGATAAACCACACAATGGGTATCACATCGAAGGGCAGACTGGAATTATAACAACATAATGTTGATAAAACTGGCTCTTTTATTTATGTTGATGGTGATATTACTTATGTTGATATTATAATACATAATAGCATAGCAAAATTATTGATAAACCACGGTACCTAACACAGGTGATTATTAAAAAAGATCAATTGAAAACAAGCCATTGATTGGTAATAGCAAGAAAAAAATAGATCACGAGAAGAAAAAACGCGAATGCGTGAGAAAGAAAGGTTTATAGTGTAATCATATTATTGCGTTTCGTTTTTCTTTTCTTCTTATTTTTCCTTCGAAGCTATTCTCACTATGGCGGCTAAATCCAAAAACTGATACAAAGAAAAAAGGTGACCTGAGTACTGACCTCGCTAGACTAGAGGTTCGTTCGCATTGTAATTGTAATGAATGCACATTTGACCTCCTCAATGAGTAGCCAATCCTTTCTAGGCGGCCTGCCCACCACACTTGTCCTCAAATGTCACCTCTGCTGGTTGCCATTATCATCATCGTTATCATCATCGTTATTATCATTATCATTATGGCCAATTGTCTGACCATTATCATTACTTTCATCATCATCATCCTTGCGTCCATACAGCCACAATCATTTATCAACCACAACTCCATCATAACCTTGCCCATCCCACCGTTCTTTCTTTCTTTGTTTAGTTCCTTATTTCTGTCTGTTTGTCTTTGTTTCTGCTTTTTTTGTTGTTGTTGGTCTATTCAAATTTCGTTACCATAAACGCATTAATCCAATTTTCTTTTTAATCTCCTATTTTTGTTATTCTTCATCCTTTTTTACTCATATCTTAAAGGCTATTTCTCTTTAGTTCTGTCTTTATTCATATTTTGTGTTTGCTTTTACCCCCTCCTCTGTATTCTTCTCACACCTTTCAGATGTCATTGACAGAATCATTATATTATATTGCTATTCTGATAATGCTTGATCATTGATTCACCTTTCTTCATTCCACTCTCTGCATTTCACATCCACCTCTATCATTCTCTTTCTCTTTCTCTCTCTATTTCTCTCTTTCTCTCTCTCTCTCTCTCTCTCTTTCTCTCTTTCTCTCCTTCACTGCTTCCTTCATTAAATTATCAATATATTCGTTTTAAAGTTATACATTCAAATAGCTTATCATGCAAGGCTAATACAAAAACGGATTTCAAAACAAAATACTAAGCCGTATGTAAACACTATAAACTTCATTTATAGATGCAAGGAGTGTCAATTGATATATTTTACTACATTTATATTTAGTAGTTTGAGCATATTTATACTGTGTATGTTCTAATGTTTATTTTTGCTTAATTTGAGTGTCAACTCTCGAACCAGAGATAATAAAGACTGGGCCACTTATATTGACGTATAAGGTTTACGGTGACTTTATAGACAGGAGTGCTCGGACAACTTTGACTTTTTATTCGAAATTGCTCAAATATTATAATAGTTGCATAGTTTTGATTATTCTGTCATTTTATGATAAAAACCAAAGTGAAAACAAATGGAAACAAAACGCAATAAAACGAAATAAAAAAACAGCAAAAAAAAAAAACAAACAAACAAAAAACACAAACAAAAAAACAAAAAACAACAAAAAAAAACAACAAACAAACAAACAACGAAAATAAACACAAAATGGTACAAAATACAATAATATAAATTAGAACGAAACAAAACAAAAGAAAGAAATAAAACAACACTAAGCAGCAATATCAAGCAAAAACATCCAATTATTATATTTTTAATTATCTGATACGATTCTTTGCATATATTAGCACTCCGAAAAGCGTCACGGATAACCAAGATTAGCATTTGTGAAATATGTATTTGTATAAAAAATGTTTGGAAGACGCAATCGTAATCTGTGATTGCCTGAAATGTATTGTGTTATTGCGTATAGATAAACTATCCAAATTATTAGATACAATCTTTAGCAAAAGAAATTGCATTTTCGCGCTAAGATAATCGCACAGGTCAAGATGAGTAATCTTTCACAGAAATGGAAATTCCCGCTCCCTTTTTTTCTGCGTAGTTACAAAGATAGTCTAACCAAAGGTTGGCGTTTATTTCTATTATTCGATTCAACCTGTCCTCATTTTCAATGTGACTATGTGCTAGATTGGATACACCAGCTTTTAAGTAGAAGTGCACTGCTTGTTTACCGAGAAAGAAGAAAACTAAGAATTCAATTAAATGAGCAGAAAAAAAGTTGAATTGTCTAGAGAAGAGTAGCTGGACAATGACTTCTGCATCGAGAGAGAAAGACGAAGTTGGCCAGAAAAAGAGAAAGAAAAAAGAAAAGAGAATAATTAGAAAAGAGAAAGAAATGGACAAGACAAGGTGTGAGAAGGCCGAAGAAAGGGATTTTAAGGACACGGCAGATGACGGTGGCCCAGGGTGCTTGCGATTCTGACAATCATTCGTAAACAAGTCAAAGAGGTCAAGGAAACGGTCAGTGGACACAAAGGATGGATTCAACCACGTGCTTCAAAACAACTTCTGTGCATCATCGGAACTACGTCATTCAACGTCTTTTGATACGTATGACCGGAAACGACCCATGGATATTTGGAATTAGATGGTTTCTTAGATTGAACGCTTTATTAAAGGTAAGCCTAAGTGCTTTTTATATTATATACGGTAGTTATTTTTATCTATTATTATTATTATTATTATTATTATTATTATTTAAAGTAGGTATTTTTTGCTATTAT
The DNA here is from genome assembly GCA_031762895.1 of Corambe burchi. NCBI lineage: Eukaryota > Metazoa > Mollusca > Gastropoda > Nudibranchia > Onchidorididae > Corambe > Corambe burchi. The sequence goes on from JAUEKR010459448.1 coordinate 3,740, forward strand.
TATTTATAAAAGTAGGGATTTTCATCTGTTTTGTTTTCATTGTGCATATCTTTGACTAAAATGCAGACTTACGGTGATTTATTAGATATATATTATTACGATATTATGCACATCATTTTATCATTAGTCATACGCTACAACTACAATGACCGCTGAGGATGGTAAGCGCATTCGGTGGATTTTTTCTATTTCAATAAAAAAATTAGTATGATGTCTATTTCTAAGGGTTTGAATTTCCACATAAAACGTTATTCTTGAGATAAGTTTTTGTATCAATGTTTAACGTTTGTTGTATGATAATGTTGACATTAACATCAATAAATAGTTTCAAAACAAACAATTAATCGGAGGATATTATAAAATAAGCATAATCAATATAGTATTCATTTAGGTACTTGTGCAAGTCTTATCATTTGAAAACAATGGTGTGTATTTATTTAGGAAGAAATAAAAATAATTTTTTTATTATCTTGTGCAAAAAACTATCTTGAGCAAAAAAAAAAAAAACCGGTCAAAATTATATTCTTATATATCTCTTGTGTTCGTATTTGTCATGCATCCTTTTTCATATAATATTTAATTAGAATGGACTTACTGGACGACATAATAATGAACAGTTTAATTATAAAAGTTGGATCCTTTACCTTTTGATTTCTCATACAATAGGCTTGCTACTGCTGCATAGTGTAAATCTTGATAAGGGCTTCTGTGAAAACCTAATCTTTAGGCTAGATCAACTTTTTTTTTGTGTGCATTATTAATGTCTGATTGGATAAAATGCTCAACGTCTACTCTTATATTATGTGTACCCGTAGATCTCCCTATAGTATAGGTGAAATGTTTTGCGTGTACCTATAAATTCGTGTATATTGATGCTGGTCTTATTTTACTCTTACTTCAATTGAAGTAAGTTACTCTTTCTTTGCGATATAAGTTATCAGCAAAAAAGTGTGTTTTTTTAATTTTTTTTTTTTATTATTGCTTATAATTTATGGTAGATTATTTAAAATATATTTATGCAAATTTACAAGACCTTAAATATTTCTTTAAAAATATTTTTAGCCAAAGGTATAATGGACAAAATTTAGTTTACTAAAATATTCAATTATGTAATGATGTCGCAACAAATATATCGCAATTTAATAACTATGTACATTTTAACTATTACGTTTTTATGGGTATTAACGAATGAAAATTAATTATCAAAATATAAACAGAGCCAAAAAAAAATCTATAAAAAGAGTACAATATTATTTAATATAAACTCTCAACAATATTCGAACATACTGGGTGAGCTGATTGAGCAATAAATAGTCCCAATTAGACCTCATGCGCATTAGGTTCGAATATGGCTTATTTTATTTTCAGCGAATTTTTAAAAGTTAAAGTGATACTATCGATATTAAACATTTCATTCCAAATTGCCAGCAGCATAATTTGGATCAAGGGCGCATGAGAACTAGTATTATTTATTTTGATATATAATACTGTATATTCATATATATGTTCACTCCATTTTCTTTTATTTTGAGAATCTAATACTATGAGGTCATAGTAAAGCTGGTCTTTTCCAATCTTCTGTAACTTGTTAGGTGGATGTAAATTGCCCTCTACCTCTAAAGTAAAAAAGAACAATAGTAAAAAAATAATAACACAAAACAAAACAAAACAAAAACAAAACAAAAACAATGAAATAAGTTTCCAGCCGGTTGGAGCAAGTTTCAATACTATCTAGGTTCTATGGCCATTTTCGTTTTTTTTTTTATTATAGGGCAATTGCAAGTTATCGAAAACTTGGAATATTTCCGGTTTCATAACATAATATGGCCAAAGCTTTACGCTTGGAAATCAGGTCTTGATCTTCGCAATATCCTACTGCCTAGAGATTAAGCATTCAGATCTTGATAAAGAGGTCGTAGGTTTGAACCCACTGAATGCTGACGAAATTAAGTCATTGGGAATGTTTCTGTTCTCACATTCAAACACTCAACGCAGGTTCTCTGGGTTCTCGCTTGCAGGCAGGAGGTGAGATAGTGTTAGGAGACTGAAATGATACGCAACGTATCGGTGACTATTACGTTTGCTTCTGAAGAGTTTAATATAGAGGCCTCGAGGCCCTTCTTGCAAAGCGCACTGAGTAATTAACAATAATCAAGTCATAAGGCACTATAATACTGAATACAATTAAATACTGATTCCAATGTTTTTTATGCTCATTTGTTTCTTATTCGATATATTATTATCTTAATTTTGTTGCAGCACAAGAAACACTTGTTCAATACCTTTTGGATGATTGCTACAAATGATAATAGTGAGACTCACACGAATGAAGAATTAAGCTGCTTATTGCTCACAGTTCAACATGAATACATTGCATTCCATCGCGCTTGTTGAATTGTATCATGCATGAGTGGTTGTATGTGTTTCATGGACAGTAAATAACGGAGTGAAGCATAAACAAGAACAGCAGCAGTATTAGTATGAATAGACGCTGTAATAGTACAAGGGCCATCATTAAGTGATTATGCAAGGCTTAACATAAGTCACAGCCTCTACCACGATCACCGCTACCTCCGCTACCAGCAATAGAACAACAAAAATGTTAATCCAACGAACTGCATCAGCAATAACAACAATGAAAATGATGATAATGCAGCAATTTCAACAACTACAGCAACAATGATTACCACCAACAGTAGCAACAACAACTGCAACAACGATAATATCAACAACAATAGCAGCAACAGTAACTGCAACAACGATAATACCAACAACAATAGCAGCAACAGTAACTGCATCAACGATAATATCAACAACAATAGCAGCAACAGTAACTGCAACAACGATAATACCAACAACAATAGCAGCAACAGTAACTGCAACAACGATAATGATACCACCGATAGTAGCAACAATAGTAATGATAATCCAACCACACGAGCACCAACAATGATAAACCAACCGACAACAACAACAGTAGCGATACTGCCATCATCAGATTCAACACCGAATCTCATCTAGACTAATACTAAAGCAAACGCCAATGGCTGTAGAAAAAAAAATCACTCTTGTTTCTAAAACGCAAACAGATGATCATTACGTCATTGCTAGCCATTACTCACGCATGCGTAACCGACGCGTATCGACCGACAACAGCACGCGCCAGTGAGAAAACCAAACCAAACCAAACCAAAACAACAAAAACATCACCCTAGAGTACCTATCACCATCAAGATATAGAAGAACAAAGACGTCTAAGTACATCCCGAATACAGAGCTCACGACTAATGAGATATTGACGAAAATTAAAAAAAAGGAGAGAAACATTAAAATTAGTTGTAAAAAAAAAGATAATTCTTGGTAACATTTTTAAATGGATTATCAATTTTCATACGCTCGAGTGAGCCGTTAGATATCTCATTTATCATTGATTATGTGACAGTAAATTTGCAAATAAGGCGGTGATGTATAGATTAAATCCAATATTTTTTCATGATAATAAAATGTTTTATGTAGACAACTAATGCTAATAAACCACCAGCGCCTTAAATTAATCATATTCAAGGTGATTTAATAAATCCTTATGCCTTTAATCAGTTAAGTTAATAGATATTCGATAACAGTGAACATAATATTGTATTTGTTATGTTAAAATTAGCACTACTCGATTATATTATTAACATTAGAATGCCTCATTGATATTATTTATGGATTTGTTTATGGCCTAAGTCATTCACTGTTGTTTTTTATACTAATAAGTAGAGTCATTAAAATCCAGTGCAGTGTAGGCCTACCGGCCATTACTAAATACATGAAAGGGGATGGTTGAATGGTTTCGCCATTCCATTCATCACTTAATCCCATCAAACGAGGTAATTATGACAGCATATTGTATTGATGAACTCATAAATCCTTATGTTAATGACACTTCCGTAATAGAATGGTCATTTTCAAAACGGATAATTGGACCCCTCGCAGCGACCGTGAGCAATTAATTATGTACAAAACAGATACTTTATTTAAAAATAAACGTCCACATTCTTGTTCTTGCTTTCTTCGGTGATTTTGGTAGGCGATCGGTGAAGATAAATCTGCATTCTTTTTATCTATTATTTTATCATTATCTTATTACCCTTCTTATGTAACATATTTTGTAATTATTGGATGGATCTGTTACTTTTATGGCAAATAATAAAACGGGATTGTAGCAGTAAATTGATTGATTTCTCTTGATTTGAGTTGTTTTTTTTTTTGTGAGAGCTTCTCGTTCAGATTTCTATCATAAATCTTCCAAAAAAAAAAAATGAGGAAAAAAAAAACAACAACAACAAAAAACAACAAAAAACTAGAACAGAATATTTGTATATAAATAACAATATTAATCAAATACAATGAATAAATCTGTTAGAATAATAAGTATTTGGTATTGGGTGACGATAAATATCTCTTTGATGTCATTATCATTTTATCGTTATCACAATATTAAAATAAGGAATTTAAAATGACTTCACTCCTTCGCCTATTCTTTTACCACAAACCATCAATGAATCGACTAGGGTGTATAAATACTTCCGTCGTTGGATATTTTTCTCCCATACGAAATTTTCAACGGTTATTTTCAGTCTTTTTTTTTTCTAACCAATCGCCAATGATTATGCCAACTAATAGCAGCTTGCAAAGAGGTGTTCTAGCTACATTTGACTTCGAGTTTGGCGGCACAGAATAACATTTATTCTCGTTAGGTTCGCTTTATCAGCTCATCTACCGTGGTTTGTGCTATGGTATCCGTACTTGTTCATGCATCATCGAAAAATGAGTATGCAAAGCAGCTCATAAAATTATCATTACATTTCGATTCACACTCAACACATACCATTCCAAGGTCACTCCTACGTCACTGATTGGATTTACGTCATCAACAATTTACGGTAAGACTTTTGTTATTTTCTCTTCCAACGTAACATATTTGGTGATTCATTTTAATGGTGTACATGTAAAAGGTGTGATTGAGATTAATAAAAAAATAAGTGGCAAAGACAACATTGAACGTTTTTGGTTTAAACATTCGTCAACAGACTAAAAATCATTATACCAAAACGTTCTATTTTGTCTTCGTCAGAGTACGATGGTTTATACAGAAACGGTCAATTTTGTCTTTGTTCCATATTACCTGGAGCTCATCCTCACCAGTTCTATATTTTCTTTTTTTTTATCTCTTTCTACGGAGGCTACTTGATATTTAAGTGATGCGTCAAACTAAGAATCAGTAATTAAATACAGGTTCAAATTCACGTTATTTGCACGGTGCGCAAAAATAATAATGGTAATAATGCTGCTTGGTTGTTAACTAGCTAATAGAATTCTAGTTGTTTGGACTTGCAATATGATGATCTTATATTATAATTACAATGTTGTTTGTTCAGTTCATAGTTAAAAAGCACGAAATAAAAATCTAGCAAAACAAACGCCGTGATATTCATTCAACGAGCAGAATTAAAATTAGTTTGTAATCTGATACAAAATGTAATCACATGATATGACTGATAGTATGCTAAGATTGGGAGATTACATGATAACAGGTGCTGTGATGGCCGAGTGGTTAAGGCGTTGGACTTGAAATCCAATGGGATCTTCCCGCGCAGGTTCGAACCCTGCTCGCAGCGTATCTTTTTATTTTTTTGATTTTATTAAAACTATGGTTGATTTGTTTTCATTTTTCACTCGTATGATGTTAAATTTCCACTGCCCGTTCAGCTATGTTATACTTTTTTTTTAAAAATAAACTAGACTAACTTATCAGCATGTGTACATCGTAATTTCCATTTTTATTGTTCTGATGATTAAAATACAACAAGGATCATATTCTAATGGTATTTTTAGACTAGTAATTACTGAGCGAATTTTACCTAGATATATACGCGAAATTTGCATTCTTTGTGGATAAATAGCTACGGGAATATCAACGTAAACATAAACATGTCATATCATATTTTATTATAATAAATTTACTGAACAAAATATCAATAAAATCGAAAAAATGTATGCCTTCAATTCTACGAAATCGAGAAAAAAAACCAACAACAACAAACAAACAAAATAACAAAAAAAAAACAACAACAAAACAAAAAACAAAAAACAAAAACAACAACAACAAAAAAAAACAAAAAAAAACAAAAAACATACACATGGAAGACAAACCTAATGAAAAATAAACAATCATTCCAAACAAAACAGATGAAGTAAAAACAAACAAGTGAATACACTCGACTCGATTCTCGCAAATGAAGAAAGCAAAACAAAAACTAAATGAAAATCCGACAAAAATGACACCGAAAAACAAAACAAAAAACCCCAAACAAATAAACGAAACAAAACGACAGCAAGAAAAGCAAAAAAAAAAAAAAAACCAAAACAACAACAAACAACCAAACAAAACAACAACAATGCAATGCAAAAACAAACAAACACACATACCTCAAAACAAACAAATAAAGCAACTCAAATTAAACCAAATGTCAAGATCAACTATACAAGCAAAATAAAAACGACAACACCATCAGTTTTTGAATATTGATTACAAGTTAATATTAACTAATTGTTGAATGTTCATGGCATGTTATTTTCATCTTTAGTGTAAAAATAATAATTAGCTTTGCCTTGGGTAATGCCCCTGTTTACAAGTGGTTGATTAGCGTTGCCTAACTTATAATAATCAATGATTGGATCAATAGACAGAACGTATCGATTATTCGGCTCTCGCTTTCTCACCAAGATTCAACAGACCTATCGCATTGAGTCTCTAGTCTAGTCTCAATGCTGGTTTGCTGCTATTTTTAGCGATGAGGGAAGCTCCGGTTTGGCCTAAATTCCACTATCTCCATATCGCAGCATTTCAATTTCTACCTCTAACGAATATCGAATGCGTTTCACTATGCAAAATAATTGTGAATTCATGGACTTGTAGTTTAGATATGTGGATAAAATGTCGTTGGATAACAAATGTAATCTAATTGAAGTTTGTATTTCCATTTGGATACATTATCATGATTTTACCAGATTATGCTAACGCTTCTGAAGTTTTATTACCTGAAGGTAAGATACACGAAGAATATATCATAAAGTGTTAAAGTAACTTACTATCTAGACTACATAATGTGTAACAATGCTTCAGAATAAAGCCAAAACCAAAATCAAAACCAAAACAAAACAAAGCTCAACAACAACCAAAACAATAGGATAAGGAAATCATGGAAATAAAATAAAAATACCTCTACAACTCTACATTTTTTTCGTTACGAAATGGAATTATATTTAATGTCATCTTTATTTCATTTGAGTTAACCAAAAGATCAAGTGTTGATATGGTATTCCAAATCATCAATTAAACTATTAAATACAACCAATAATTCGTCGGCCTACTTTAAATTTGGGTGGCTTAAATAGAATAAATCATATATGTACTAGCAGTTGCCTGAATAAATATTTAATGTTACAAGGGAGCATTACTACTTGCAATAATACATTTTGTTTCTTATACAATGACTAATTATACACTTATTATATTATGACTTATTATATTATTATTATACACTCCTCTTCTTCTTCCCCCTATTACTCTTATGATTACTACTATTACTACTACAATTACTACTACAATTACTACTATCACTACTACTACTACTACTACTATTACTACTACTACTACTACTACTACTACTACTACTACTACTAGATACTATTACTACAACTACTACCACTATTATTATTATCAATATCAGCATCATCATTATTATTATTATTATTATTATTATTATTATTATTATTATTATTATTATTATTATTATTATTAT
>JAUEKR010459559.1:0-11587 GCA_031762895.1 Corambe burchi
CAGTTTTCGGGAATTCGGGATCGGGGCTTCAAATTCGGGATATCCCGGAAAATTCGGGGTAGTTGGCAGGCCTGTATAGGTATGATCATACCTTGATGAGCTTTATTTTCTTGCATATCTTGCTGAAAACACCGGAGAAGATGTGATAAAGAAGATTTCATTCTTGTTTTATCATTCACACGTCCAGTACAAGATATTGTGGTCTTCAAGGAATTCAGAGATATAATATGGATGACGCATAAATTTGACGGGTAGGCTTTCATCAAAGCAAGAAGTTGATTTTCACAAGAGGAATCTTGGATTTTCACTTTGAGAAGCTGAAAAATCAAATTGAAATACAGTATTATAGAAGGAATTATCAAATATCAAGTTTGCACAGCTCAAGTGATGGAGGTGGGGAGGAAGTGAGGGTGACATAACTTATTTAGATACAAAATACAAAACGACCATCTTAGATAGACATAGTATTTAAATCCAATTATTATTATCACGTTTTTATAGTGCACAACTTTATGATGTAACCAATCTAATCAAATGGACTAGTTCCATGAATTTTATTTTTGATGATGCATTATTTTGTCATTCAAGCATCTTGTACAATTCCAGTTACTAGTTTGATTTTATATGATACGTTATTTAGTTCATTTTGTGGAGATATCTTAGTTGTAACTATGATTTGCTTTAATTTAAAACATAATTACATGCTGCTTGGAGATAAATAACAATATAAAAATAACAAAAAAATAATTGATAACAAAAAAGGAATGACAAGCACAGGGTAAAATAGGAACAGGCATACTCCTATTGTACATTGCACAGTCGACTAGGTTTGAAGCAATGGTGTTGGGACGGGAAAAAACATTTAGTATTGCAGCACAAAAACAGTTCCATGAAAAAAACGCTACATCTGAAAAAAAAAGTACGCTACATGTGAAGTTGACTATACATATAATTTTATTTTTCTACAGTGAATATACACTTACTGCAATCGTCCCCAAAGAATGAATTTGACTGATGACAGATGTAAGAACATCTTTGTCACCAGAGGTGATAACAAGGAAAGATGCCAATATATTTGTGGACGGCAATGCACACAAAATGGACGTTGAAGAAGCAAATCCGATAAATTCAAATTCAGCCAAAGATAAGTCAACATTGAATGTGAATTGCTTGTTTGCAGTTACATCACAAGCTTTTGTAAGTATCCTAGGTGTCTGATCATACTGTGATCTGAGAATATGTAATGAAATAACACAAAATTATATAATTAAAAATAACCTCAACACAACCGTTAGTAATTGGCTTTATAATACCTTAATTAAACAATAATCTTATTACAAAAAAATACATGCTAAACTTAAGAATGAAGAATGTCTCAATAAAAATAAATTGCTTTGCTTAAGTCCAAAAATGATTAATGTTACCACTGCTTTATTCAGATGTTTAGTTTCCACCTTAAATTTAATAAACACTGTTCTTTAAAAATAGCTAAATTATAGGGCTGTCTATTAAATGGCCTGACTGTTCAGCTTGTTAATTTTACATAGACCATTTAAACAAACTTTTTTCCATGAAATACAACCTCACTGTCAATCCTAAGCGACCATATATCATATACTCTTACAATGTGTGTTTATTTACATGAATGAACATTGTTACTACTGTTTTATAATAAGCTTCCAGCATCATACCGATACCAAATATAAAATTTGTGTTTACGAAGAAAATGGTAAACTTTAAGTACACTATGGAACATATTTAACCTAGACTAAATTATATGCTCTGTACAAATAATTACCATGCAATGAAATGTTATCTATAGCGCTCATACTATTTGTAATACATTTCATAATAATAAAATTAATAATAAATAAAAAAATAAAGTACTGATTTTCTGAATTGATGGGACGACTTAAAAATAATCTCCTGTAAAATATATGTGACTTAGCCTACAAACATAAAAAGTAAAGCCATGATCTATGTGTATGTGTATCTTTTTTCAGTCATAAATGAAATAATAGTAAAAATAATAGATATATTTGAATCATAAAATAAATATTACAATGAAGAAGAGAATTCACAGTAATTAAAAACATTCATGGTCACAAAATACACACAAATAGTAAACAAGAAAACTCTTAACATGGAAGGATTTTGAATTAATTCATTTCTTGAAATAATGGACCAAACTTTACTTTAGCAATCAAATAATAGTATGACAAATAGTATATTATACTATTACAAGGATTACCTTTCTAAACTCATCTTGCTTTTGAATGGAAATAATTTCATCATTGTCTCTTGAGAAGAACCTGTAAAAAAATGTTTTAAAATTTATTAAGAATTAATGGGTGTTGTTAATATTAATATAGATAACACTAATCTAATACAGGACATATATACAACAGAGCATAAATATAGCGAGACATTGTCGAAATCCCATATTTTTTCACTATGTAATCTCAAACAAGAATACAACATGGCAACGCAATGTCGTAACTTAGAAAAAGCATGATAAAAAGTAATTTTAAATATGTAAACTCTTCCATTTTCTATCTTCTTTCATCTCCACAGTAACCAAGAGCATCGCATGCTTGACTCCTCTTGTATTATATGTGTGTGTATGTGCATACGTCTGAGAATGGGTCTTTGTAATCATGTATTTATTTTATTCCCTGTCACATTCTCATACAGCTGAAACATGCCTTTAGTGAGATCTGCATGGGACAAAAAATACTGCTATAGAAATGTATCACTGTAAACAGGCTCAATATAATATGCTGATGAAATTGTAGTTTTCTTATTAAAAATTTAATGTAATGATTTTAAGACCTTTTTAAAAACAGTGTTTTTGTTAAATATAAAAACTGATGATAAAGACTTTCTACACAATGAATCAAGTTTACTACAAACTACAATAGTCAATACTAATATAGACTTCATTTAAGAAAATATAGTATGTTTTAACCTATTGAATTTTGCCAAATTAACTAATAGTTTCAAAACAAGAAACTGATACAGTAGTGTCCGCCTAAATGCCCGTTTCGTCTTAATGCCCGCTTTGATTAATTAGAAATGGCCACTTCCTCCCCGATCGGCAATTCCAGCTTAATGCCTGCTCCGCCTAAATGCCCGGTTTTTTCTGTTTCCCGAGCACCGGGCATTTAGGCGAACACTACAATAATGTAAAAATACATAATATTAATTATAGTAACAATCATGATATCAAAATCCATGCAATATTGTATTTTTACAAAATACTTAAGACTACAATAAAAAAAAAAGATAAAAAAGATTATTCTTATATAGCGCACGTATCACCAAAGTCTCAAGGTGCTTTACATCTCGTTTACTGCCCCAGCCAACAGCAAACACTTAACACTGACGAGACATTCACCTGTTAGGCAAGTTACAATTGTTTTTCGGCCAAGACAGCTGTCTTAACGGCCAGGTACTCTATTTCACCAGAGTTCAGTGAGGCAATCGACGCAAATTTTCTTGCCCAAGGAAAAACTGCGGCAGCGAGTGGGACTTGAACCCGGGAACATTGCCGTAGCAGCCTCAGCGGTTCAACGCCTCTACCAACTGAGCTAATCACGCCGCCACCCATTTTTCTGTGGTGAAAAAACATGTCATTTTGTCATTATTGATTATTGATAATTTACTTGGGAGAATTAGAGGACATGATATATTGGTTCTGAAACAGAGCTCTGAGAAAAAAATATAAAATATAATATATACATGTACAATAATGTAATATCATTTTCATTTTTATGCACCTCCGAAAAATAAAAACAACTGAATGATGATATTTTGTTCTGAGGTCCCGAATTGTTTTTTTTTTTACTCTTATTCTGCAGAATATAAATAGATCATAAGTAAATGAAGAATCTCCTAAAAATGACACCTCTGGATAATGGCATTTTTCTGTGGTGAAAAAGCATGTCATTATTGATTATTGATAATTTACCTGGAAGAATTAGAGGACATGATATTGGTTCTGAAACAAAGCTCTGAGAAAATTCAAATGAGGAAAACAACAACGGTAACACAGCCTCCAGAGGAAAACAATTCAGATTATCCAGTAAATGAGAATGTTCAGTAACATTCTCAGCCTGTCGAGCTGAATTGAGCAGAAGATGATCTTTGAAAAGTAAAACACCACCAAGTTTTCCCATCGTCTCTTTCACAATGCTCATGCCTGGTTTGGTTGAGACCTAAAATAGAAAAATAAAAGAAAGGTGTCTTATAAAAACTTTTTAGTAAATATATGTTCTATTCTAATAAATAGGCCTCTATATAGAGATAAATGGAATGAATGATTTAGAATAACCTCCTAGAGCCAAAGTAACAAATCTTGCAGTTGCCGCATGTTACCAAAAATTTGGTAATGGAGTCGTAATCATATCAAAATCAAGAACAAATCTAGTGGCTCTATTTCTAAACATTTTTCAATAGAAGGTGTGAATGTGACCTTTTATTTACAGAGTGGTTATACAAAGTCAGCATTGTTTGACTCTAGAGCCCTATAAGAGTTATTTGAACACCAACACAGGTATCGACCTCCTATCTCCACTACACCACCTGACCATTTGTCACTTGAGTCAAATGTCAAAAATGGAAATCGCATTATATTAAGTATGAGAGAAAAAATCAATTGCATAAGTGTACTCATGACTTACTTTTGAAGAAATGTTTAAATCAACATTATGACGCGATGAAGATGCGACATCTATCCATGAAACACCAATCTTCATTCGCTCTGTGTACTCTGCAAGTAGTGTTGGAGACATCACAGAATCTAAAAACACATCAGCATCTAAAACAACTTTATTACAAAATTTTCTCAATGACTGCTTGGTAGCTGGCATTTCTGCAAAAACGAAAATATGCTTGATAAATTTATCTGAACATGCTCCTCCGTGAAGAGGATGAGAAAGTTTTTTCCTTGTAGGATCAGTAGAGGCAGAGGTAGATCCAATGTCAACATCATTATCCAACCATTCAAATTCGTGTAAAAGATCTCTAAATACAGTCATAAGATACTGTGATGGATGTGATACATTTTTTCTATTATCTGTCGAAATAAATTTAATATCCGAAAGCTGTTCAATCGCTTGTCGTAAATGGTCCAATCCATGGTTAGTTACTTGATCATGAGCGCAGCATCTAAATGATTTTCCCCTTGGAAAGGTAGACTCAGTGTTGAAAAATTTGTAACCCCATGATAGTAATGGATACATGTCACTGTTAGAAGGGGTTGAAATGACTTTAGATGTGGACTCTCTAGACTGGTTTTCTGATACATTTGGTAAGAGATCATGTTGATATCTCCATCCAGAGAAAAGCGAAAGTAGACGTACAATACAGGTCACTACTTCATCGTTTAGATTGTTATCTTTAATCAGCAAATGTGCATCTATCAAGAATACCAATCGGTGTTTTGATTGTTTATGGTCCATTATACCCTTTAACTTAACTGAATTCTTAGAAAGTTATTTACAACACCAATAGCAAACATTATCATTATAACGACTAGACTAGACTACTCTGTCAAACAGAAAGACATAAACAATAATTTTCAGCGCTGCCATTTTAAAAACAATCATTCTGTCTCCCATACGCTGCAAGCTGATTGGCTGATTAGCTCCATATGTTTTCGTCCAAAACATTTTCGATAAATATACCCATGGATTTTTATGCATTAATCCTTAAATGATCAAAAAAAATATCAATGAAGAGGCTCGAGTTGAACGACCTTATTTATTACTATTATACCCACTGACCTAGTATATTAGGTCGATTATTACATATTAATGTAATATGAAAGTTCAGGTCTTGAGTCACCATCAGCGGTCAAATGTATAGAGGTCTAATAGTAGTTCCAGTAGCCGCATGTCTAATGTAATAATTCGTTAATAATTACAAGAATAATTCGACCTACCAATAATGCAAGAAGAGGCATTTTGTTGAGTATGGTACCGGAGGTATTTTCATTTTGTGCTGTAGCAGGTTTTATTTTATTGTGTGTACATTAATATTTTTACTTCAAATAAAATTCCACTTGAATTTGGAAGGAAAAGATAAAATGATTTTCATCGATGGTGGTACCTAACTTGGTATTATGCATTAGTTTGATTTTTGTTTGTTGCTGCTTTAGTTCGATGTAGTTTGTTTTGTTTTTCTTGATTTTTTATTGTTTGTTTGCTTGGGTTTGATTACGTCATTTTTTTAAAGATTTTTATTTCTTTGAGAAGTCGTTTCTTTTATTTAAGAGGGGGTAACTTGTTCATTGCTTGGTTGTTGTTTTGTTGTTCTTTTTATATGCTTGTTGCTTTTGTTTTTATGGGGGGTTTTTATTTGTTTTGCATTCATTTAGCTTTGTTTGTTTGTTGATGCATTTTAGGGTGATGGAGATTTTCGTTGGGTTAGTTTGTTGCTGGGTTTTTTATCTTCTTTATTTTCTTGTGCGTGTTGTCATTATTGCTTGTTTGGTTGTTGTTTTTTGGAGAGTTGTGATTTTTTTTCACTTCTTTGGTTTCGTTTTTTTTTTTTTTCTTCTTTTTTTTAGCATTGATAATTAAGTCAAGAAAAGCGATAGACTAAGCTTAAGCTTGATAGTATATTTTAATTCATAATTTTTAATATGATTACACTTACATCATTATAAATCCAGACTTGAATATATTAATTGTCAACTATCAATGTCAAAATGTCTACTGCAAAATAATTGTTTGCTTGTTTTTGTTGGGTTTTTTTTGTTTTGTTGTTGTAGTTTTGTTGTTGTTGTTTGTTTTGTTTTGTTTTTTTTTGTTTTTTGTTTTTTGCTTGTTTTAGGGGTTGGAATTTGATATTGTTATTTTTTATTTATTTTTACTATCTGTATCAATTTGTTGCGTCTTTTTGTCCTTTTTTTTTTTTTTTTGAGGAGGCAAGGGATATTGTGGTTTATGTTGTTTTGTTTTTGTTTTGCTGGGAATTTTTGTTTGTTTGTTGTTGTTTTTTTTTGCATGTTTGTTTTGTTTTGTGTGTGTTTTTGGTTGTTGTTTTTTGTGTGTGTGACTGTTTTTGTGCTTTTTCTTTGTATTTGTTTACTTGTTTATGGTCTTGTTGGTAGTAGGGGTGGGTGGAGGGGAGAAGGAAAGCGACGTTTTTCGAGGATTGGAATTGATGGAAAGATTGTCCAATTAATTATAGTTGGCTATAATATATAATGATATTTTCTTTGGATTTCCCATCTGACTCATCAAGTTAGGTACCAGTACGTATTATCACTGTTGGCGTGCATGTTCTTACTATTACATTATAATTATATGTATTAACTATGGTCATATTATCAATAATCAATGGAGTTCATTTTAATACATCTTGGGCTTGGGTTTGGAAAAAAAATGTGAAATTATTTGGAGAGGACTTCTGAATGACCGATCCACATAGTCTAATTTGTTTCATGTTATTGTTGTAATGGGTTGGGTTTTTTTTTTTGGTTTTTTTTTATTATTGATTTTCGTTTGATATTTGTTTGCGTTGTTGATTTGGTTTGTCTGTTAGATAATATATTTGGCTGCAATGACGTTTACTTCTCTTCAATATATCAACTGACTCAGCTAGTTGAATATTACTGCTGTCGCGCATGTTCATCCCTTGTGGTGATCCTATCAATGTTTCACATGTATTTTATATGGGTACTCACCGATAGTCTTGCACGAGAGATGATATTGATATGTCATTCAGGCCATTTATTTATTTATTCTTTTATCGATGGAAGTTCATTTTGATGATTGATGCATACAAGGTCTTTTTTATTACGACCAACAAAGTTGTGTTATTGTTATGATTATGACCAGGCCTCTGAATTTCTTTGTCTCTTTTATGAAGCAAAACTCATGTTGCTAAATGTCTACCAGGAAAATTTGTCAAAGTCAATGCATGCATTGTATTTTGTATGTAGTATCAATAAAGGATACAGCCGACTAGTCTAGCTTGCACTTGTAACTTGTAGTGAACTTCATTGTAATGATATTCGAATGAAGTGACAGTTTTCTCATGGAACGGCCTATATACTATATACATCACAAAACATGACGGTTGTAGTGAACTTAAGATCTTTTTTTCTGTACCATTCTTACTCGTCACAATGAAGACATAAAAGATTTTAAATAATTTTTAGAAGAAATTTTTCATCAAGCACAGTTTTTATTACTCTCAATCACAATGATACCGGTGCTACATGTGCTATACAATATTGCATATGCAGTATATTATGTCAGTAGTGATGTTAGAAACAAGAAAAAATACTACTACAATCATCTTATTTAGCATTATGGTATAGCGTTGGTTCCATAAAAAAAGGATTGCTACAAGACAAGCATTTTCCACTGTAGTAGCATATATTATATATGCCTCATTTCTAGAAAGTTGGGAACCATAAACTGAAAAAGTACCATCAGTTTGTGTTGATACATCTAGCGATGTTATTACTGTGGCACACCTTAGGGCAATTGTTCTAGTATGTGGTCAGGCTGGCGCTAGAAAGCAAGAGAAGTCTTCAACAAATTTCAAGATTGAATGAAAATGAAGTCGACTTCACTTATAGCGATCATATGGAACAACCCCATTAGTCAATAATACAACAGTTTTAATGATCCCTGCATCCCCAGAGCTCCCAACAAACTAACTATGCTATAATTATAATTATCCTGTCTGCAGGATAAAAAAGGGCCCATAACTCAGAATGCAATGTTTATGGGATGGCCTTTTTTTGCACACAACCACATTAACAAAACAAAAAAAAACCATCCTCTCTCAAATTGATAGTGCACAATTGATTCAATATGCACCGATCACTATCACTACCCAGTTATCTTGGATTTGGGGTGCATCAAATCATTCATATAGGATACTAATTGGTTATTGCCCAATGTCAACTGTGGTGCAACTTTAAAGCATTTACGATGGTCATATTCACATTTAAAATAAAGACATCAATATATCAAATAAAGTTCTTAACTGCCGAGCAGTATATATTTATTCAAAAACTTAAAAAACATATCATAACGAAACCAGCTCAATTGAAAAAAAAAACGACAAAAAACAGAGATAGCTTGAGAGAGAAGACTCAAAAGTATAGATTCGCAAGTTGAAGTTAAAGGCTTTTTTTAAACAGGGTCATATATATCTTAAACACAACTACAGTTTACATTTTTTAAAGTAATAAAATATGTACATTATATAATCGTCACAGAAAAAAGGCATAAAAATATAAAAACATAAATTACATCAGAAAAATGACTACTTTTGTTTAGCAATTTGAACAGTACAGTAGTGCCCGCCTAAATACCTGGCGCCCGGAAGCAGAAAAACTGGGAGTTTAGGCGGAATTCCCGATCGGTGAGGAATTGACCATTTTAATTAATCGTTCCTCGAGAAAAGCGGGCATTAAGGCAGAATGTGCATTTAGGCGGACACTACTGTACTTCAATTAACTATTCGATATTAGAATACCATTTTTGGACAGTTAGTGACTTAGGATCAATTAACACTTTATATTTATTTGATTATTATATATACACATCATTCATAAAGAAATTATTTACAGAAATATAATTATACACAAGATAAACTATCAAAATTCTTGCTATTCTCATAATAATTAAATATGATGAATACTATTATTACTATTATTTTAAGAACAGTGTAGTGTAATTATTGCTATAGCAAACATAGATTTTGAAACATTATTGATAACTGCTTGTCATAAGGCGACCATATAAACAGACAATTTTTGTTAAAATTTTGATAGCAAAATGTGATAGATGCGAGGATTACAAGACTTCAAACATCGTTTCATTATTTGTGTTAAACCCAAGATCATTAAATTTTTGCAAACAAAAATCTGCCTTTTCTTAAAATGGTCGAACACTTCATAATATATAAGATTCAATGATTGTAACAAAATAGAAATAAAAATAAATGGAAAATCAAATGTTTAAAAATTAATGCATCCAGATTTATATAACTAAGTTATGTTAACAGTATTAATTAAATTTAGTTTTCTTCATCGAGATTATCATTTGATAATAATAACCTGGAATAAAGTATACATTCGAATGTTAAAAAAAGTAAAAAGTTCACAATTTTTTAAGCATAATACAAATATGACGATAAAGCAGCTACAAGTTATGAATTTTGAATAATGGAATTAAGGAATTTTTTGTTCTAATCAACACATGAACAAAATAAGAAACAATGTGAGAGTTGCTTAAAAAAAATTAGATACAAGAAAATTGTAATATCACTTCCAATATCTACATTTTTGTTTCACAAGAGATTTAAGTTACGAAGAAAAATAACCTTTTAAAGAAAGAACTACAAGTATAGAAATATAAAAATTACCAATATAAAATTCTATAAATGAAAATGAAAAATAAAATGATGATAATGACAGTTGAATGAATTGATGAAAAAAAAAGGTTGCATGCACCATAACTAACAAAGATGAAATATTCATTTTGAATCAATGCAGTTAGATGATTCTGAAGATTTCCCTTGAGGGCTTGAGTTGGCAGAAACCATTTGCAAAGAACCAAGTATGAGTGATGCGTCGAGGGAAAGATCAGAAAGAGGCTCAGGTGATGCAAAAAAATCTGATCTGTCCAAGAGGTTGTCATCAGTAGAATGCAGTTGTGGCACATCAACTAAGTCTTCTTCAGAGAAGGGAGGGATTTCAGGAACTGATGAAAAAAGGTTAAGTTGATAGCTTAATAAGAAAAACATGTACAATTAATGACCATTACTATTACTACAATGATAAATGCTATCAATTATAAATCTTTGATTAGTGATGATAATGAGAGAAGGTAAAAAAGGAGTTGGTTTTTTTCTTTCTTTAACAGTAAAACAAACCCATTATTCCAAAAACTATTTTTTTTAAACAAACAGTAAGAATAGCTACCATCATATATACATAAAGTATCTCAAAAAAGTTTCCAAAGTTGCCAAGTAAGATGAAAAATAGAAAAGGAAGATCACAAAAAGAGAATTTCCTTGAATCCAAGGAATATTATCATCATTTAAAAAAGAGAAAATCTAAAGCAAGCTTAGTCGAAGCGATCATTTTCTCATGGAACATCCCCTATAAAATAATACTAAACATGATTGCAGCGATCCTTATTCTGGTTCACCAACAACATCACAGCAAGCGTAATAGACTACAATACAAAGTTAATTTACATATATATATATGTCTCACATAAAATGGATGGTCTAAAATCATAAACAAACCTTCATGCAGATGTAGTGGAACATCAAACAATTCATTATTAATGACCAAATCCTCTTCAAGATCACTCATTTCCGGCTCACTGTCAGGTACGGTTCCAAACAGACAAGGGGGTCGCCACATCAACAATTTGTCAACATAAGAGCTGAGCCGTTCAGAACGAGGGAAGATACTGTCAGAATCATCTGCAATGAGATTTCCACAAATAATCATTCGATTGCTGGCAAGCAGTTGCATTATGTTATAAAATGGTATATAAGAGTAAGAGACTATAACTATAACTTTGTACAATATACATACATATAT
>JAUEKR010459892.1:0-11579 GCA_031762895.1 Corambe burchi
TATGATCCCTTTTTTTTAGCAGTAACGCGTATAATTTACTTTCTTTTTTTATGAAAAGATGATACTTTTTAAGGACAGCTAGACTTATTCCTAATGTAGACACTTTATTCGGAATTTTATTTCTCCTTCCTTCTACAAGCAACTCTCCATTGTTAACTGAACATTCAAGGTAATAATATTTTGATTGCTTTGTTAAATTGTAAACTTTCTACATTAATGTTTTCATTAATATTGTTATGTTAATGTTGATTTTCACATGATTGATTTCGTTTGATGATTATTGGAAATATGGGCCAAAGGCCTCGAATTCCTGAATAAATCGTAATTCAATTCAATTCAATTCCATAGATAACTGAGCAATTCAGGAGTGCTTAAGAGTTAAATGAATCCACCGCACTGATAACATCATCATTTTTACTTAAGTATTATTAATTTCCAATAGGACATGCTTGTTAAAAGTCATGGTACCTTTAAATGCATAGGCAGACGTGGAGGAAGTAAATTTGAAAAAAAAGAAGGAAAGATAAGAAGACTTCTATAATATTATTTAATAGAAGGACTGTAATTAAATAATCATTGAGCATTCACAAGAACGGATTTAATATTATCAGTTGGACTCATCATTGACATTCGTGGAAAACAAGTTATACAGATCTGGCATAATAAATTATTGACATATCTAAGGTAAGTTAATTAGAAGAAACGAAAACATTTGGTTTAAAGCATCTCATACTCGCGTATTCATTTTTATGCTTGTGTTTGTATAAGATGTTTTAAATTTGATTTTTTTAAAACTTTGAATACTTGAGAATAATGTTCATTTTAATTATTAGATAATCAATTTATTTCAATCAATTCCATTCCGTATTTGAATTCTATATTATGATATTATGCGAATACATGAACGTAATACATTTTAGTATTATGCTAAAAGTTGACAAGACAAAATAATATAATATATCAGTCACGACAACCAAACGATTTTGATGCTAAACAACGGGTCTAAAATTTTCGGGTTCGATCCTCGATAGAGTCATTGTGATTAACCCTTCCAACAAAGTTATAACTCACACAAATTGCTTATTTTGGTGCTACAAACTTTTTTCAGCGGGTATGCATACTATAGCAATTTTTAAGGGAAAAGAAATCACATTTATAGGCTTCTATATTTAATGGTAAAGTCGTCAATTTTTTAAATAGAAAGCCTTGTAAACCTTTTTTTTTATTTTCAATTCAATCATTTCCAACATTATTATATTTGCTTTCATTACTTTCATTACACAAATATGTACACAAAGTTACTGCACAATGGTGAATCAAATAATTAATATTTTACATCTTAAACCAGACATCAATAATTAAGATGACTAAGCAACGAAAGAGAAGAGCAAAGCGGAACCGGAAATCACGTGATCTTAATGCTGATCTTTACGACGACGACGATGAAGATCAAAGATCAAAGTTCACAATGACACCGGATTCAAACTGGAGAGAACTACAATTGCAAGCGTATCTGAAAATGCGTATGCGTAGAGGGATGATGGAAAGGAGACCTCCAGATGAGGTCGCCAATCAAAGTAATTCAAGTAACGTAACTCTTGCAGAACGCATTGTAAGAGCTAGACTTCGGCAGTGTGACCAGCCCACTGAAAAGGTAACAGGAATTATTATTCATTAATATACGAAATTTTTAAAAGTCGTTCGTCATAAAAAAAACAAAGATACAAGTAAACAACAAAACAATTAAATATGTATTGCACCTACGCAAAGGAGCAGGTAAAACAACAACAATAATAAAAAGAACCTTACCGCAAAAACCAAAAAAACGAACGCATTCTCCCAACGCAGTACAAAACAAAAAAAGATACATAGAAAACCCAACATGCATAATATTCATAAAAAATACCGGTACACATTTATAATACAGACGAAAAGTTTCCCATTTTAACAAACCTCATATGCAATAAAACAAACACCCCAAATCCCATCAAAATGCAAACAAAAAAAAAACCCTAAACAAAAAATAAAACAAAAAAACAGCAGCACACACAAACACAGGAAAAACATCCATATAAACAAAATGTATGACAACAAACATAAAGATACAAAGGGACAGAAATTGAGTAACAAACTACCAAAACAAGCCTACAACAAGCCTACACCAAACATAATATTATTATTAAGTAATTATACAAGATTACCGAACGCAATCTATATTTAGAACAACAGGGACCCACTAAATCATGTAAAAATACAAACAAAAGAGCAATACATCTTTTAAAAAAGAAAATAGATCTCCCACTGCTAACGATTTGATAGTCTTATATCGATATTCCAATTCACAAGGGACTAATTCTACGAGGGAATTAGACTTCTATACATTTCCGTGTAATTGATTGAGAATTTATTGTTCGGAAATGAGTACTTGGAAGGAGAGAGAGAGAGAGAGAGAGAGAGAGAGAGAGAGAGAGAGAGAGAGAGAGAGAGAGAAAGAGAGAGAGAACGAGAGAGAGAGAACGAGAGAGAGAACGAGAGAGAGAACAAGAGTGAGAGAGAACGAGAGAGAGAGAACGAGAGAGAGAACGAGAGAGAGAACAAGAGTGAGAGAGAACGAGCAACATAATGTACAAAGAGATGGGGCTGGAAAGGAGCAAAAAGAGCGAGAGATGACTACACTGTACTAAAAGCATCTCAGCTCCCGTGCTTCAGGATGAATTAAACGGTTTTTGCTTTAATCTACATAACCAACTTATTAAACTTTATCATGTATTACTATTACAAATACATTACTAGTATTGCAAAACGATTTCCTTCTGTTTTTGTTTAATCAGGATCCATCAGAAAATCAGGAAACTTCGAGAAACGCCGATAAACTCCGAGATCTTCTGCATCAGTATGTACGACAGCGTCAAACAGAAAGTATTCTAGCCGGAGACCTTCTCAACGAGATTGGCCAAGCTAAGAGAAATCTCAGAGATGAGGGCATCCAGTCTAGAGTATCCACCGATATAGGTAGACACAGCCAGGCTTTGAGTCTTGGTGACAGTGCATCGAATTTTAACATGAAAAATAAAGAATTATATCACCACGGTCATGATTACGTAGACCATGAAGACAAAGGGGAGGCAATTTGTACATGTGAAGAACCAGAAAAACAAAATTCGGGTGAGGACAAAGGGGAGATTTTTCGTACTAGCGAAGAACCGGAAGAACAAAATTCACATGTTGCTGTTGCTGTTGATGGTGATGGTGATGGTGTAAATAAGAAGCAACACGAGCTGCGTCGTGCAACGGGTAACGATTCTGTGGATACAACTGATAATGAGCATGTAAATAATGGTGATAAACCACAATTGAATCGCTTAACCACATCAGTTAGCATTGAAGTACAAACAGACGAGTGTACAGACAGCGATGAATACGATAACAATTCAAAATGTGTCCAGACTACTTCGGAATCAGAAACAGAACAACCCATTGTCAAATTATGTGCCAATACAAATGAAGAAGAATATGTGAAATCAGGAAAAGATAATGCACAAGACAGTGACTTACAACCAGAAAACAACAATAGTAATAATGCCACTACTGATGACCAAGACATTACTACTATAATAAATGATAATCCGGAAGAAAGCAAAGATACAATCAAAGCAACGCAAAACAATTCAAAAGAGAAACACAAGGAAGCTTATTCTGAACTGGTTAAGGAGGAGAACATGAATTTTACAGAAGGTAGCTTGAATAATGAGGATAATATCCACTTAGATAATTCAATACAAGAAAAAAAGAACAAAGAAGGTGAACACAAGGAAGGCAAAGAAAGAAGCGTTGACAACGAAGATCGCAGAAAAGAACATTCGGATGAGAAGAGCTCAAACGGAAAAGATGATCAAGAACAAGAACTGGCAATATCAACTGAAAATTCTCCAAAAAGAACGATTCAAAGCCAATTTATGGTGGTGTCCGATGAAGAAGAAAGAATCAGTAGAGGCAACCCTCTAGAAGTAAATGTAATCATTATTGATGCCAATAAGAAACGAAAGAAGGAAACGGCAAAAGGAAATAAAAGCACCGAAGGAGAAGAAAGTAAAATAGAATTTGATGATCGTAGAATTGTGATAGATGGAACTCCAAGTCACACAAAAAGTGAAACAAACTATCTAACAGATAGACAAATAATTATGCGTACACCTAAAGAGGGAAGTAGTAAAAGAGTAAATTTCATTGATGATCGTGTAGCAGATGATAAAATCATTACAATAAAAAAGAAGGATGCTGGAACGATGACAGTATCACTCTCCACAAAAGCAGCAAATACTGTAATATTATTGAGGGATGGAGAAAGCCAGACAGAGAAGATTTCCGAAGAAAAGAGTACAAATGTGGAACAATCTCAAATGCCTAAATCTATAGAAACCCAAACCCACACATCAACCGTGACTGAACTATATCCAGAAAATCGAGAATTACAAGAAGTGAAGCATAAAAGTAATAATAATAATAAAATCGTTAAAGGGAACTTCATCTATGAGAAAGTGACTTATAAAAGACAGACATTACTCGATCACCCAACGCATTCATCAACACCAACGAGAAGTAAACGAAGCCCCAACACATTGCCGCCTTTGAAAGTGCCTTCAAGTAGGGCATCCCCAAACATCGATCAACAAACTTCATTTTCGTTTCAAGAATCGAGTAGTGGGTCAATAATCGAATCGAGAGACAATCTAGAAGGACTTGGGTTTGAATCTGAAACCAACGAAGACGATGCTGGGACTAGTTTTGATGGGTTGGATCTTCGTAGTCAGCAAACTCATTTTCTACCAAAGATGTTCAATAATGAAAAGTATCGTTGTAACCAATGTCACAGAAATAACGGACACTCTTTAAATAGTCTGCAATGTAGATCTTACCCATCACTGAATCAGAGCGGCAAGTTTCTAAGCCCATCTCCAATATACATGAATGCGAACCGGAGCAATAAAACCGACGCACATCATTACGCGTTCCTTCCACATATTCGTTCATCTAGTGAAGTATCTATGGCATCTGGTAGTGTTGATGAAATAATGAAAACTCAAACCAAAAGCACCAACACATTGGAACAATTACCGATGATTATTCATCACAAATATTACGATACATCCAGTCCACGATTCCAAAATTCTCAATCAATGGCCGACACTGTCATGAAGAGTTATTCCCCTTGGACGAGGCCTCGGGTGAGTTGCATAATTAATTGGCTGCTGATATTGTCATTATTCGCGTAGTCTAGATGTAAGCCTTGACTAGGCACATGTGAGCACAAATGTGCGTCACGGTGATTGAGCGGTTAGGGCATCGAGCTGCGGATGATAAGGTTAGATGTTCGATTCCCGACCGAGACATCGTGGTTAACCCTTGAGCAAGGTTATTTGCACATATTTCTTACGTTGGCGGCGCTTATGAAAAGCGACGCTCGGTTTACGGCGGAAAAGAACAAATGACAAAATGCCCCTCGAGTATAAAGATATATACACAACAAAAAAAAACAACAAAAAAAAACAAAACAAAAAAACAAACAAAAAATAAAGTATTTTCATGCGTCACATTTTGTACATCCCTGCCGGGAAATAAGTATGTCTTCGGATTGTCGGTTTATTTTTATTTCAACATAATCAACAATCGGTGAGTTTAAACTTGGTCGAAATCACGATGTTCCTAGCAATAATCGAACCCGGAACATTCCAATCAACAGTCCAATACCTAAACCGCTCAACCTCAGTGACATTACTGATAATTATTATTTTAATTTGTAAGGAATATTAGCAGCACGCAATAGCTTATATTTTGTTGGATTCAGTTAGATTTACATATTATCTCGTATAACACCCAGTTTCCATGGGTTTTATTGTTTAAATAGAGAAGCAGTTTACACGAAGTATGAACTTAATTGTCACCACACTGAGTTTACAATATCAACATTGAAGAGCAAAGTTAGTTAAACACATATTATTCCTATCAGTTATAAATATATGGATAAGACTATCATAAAGGCAATAGAAAATGGATTGACGTGTTTGAAATGTGATTCGTTCCATCTAATATTTGAATCGCTTTTGTATGTTTTAAATTTGCTCACATTTTAATTACTTTATGTTATATTTTAAAGTCTAAATTAGCATGCAAAATCAATGAAAAGTTGAATTGTAAACAGTGAAAAGTTGAATTAAAATAACAAAAGCATTTTAGTCAGAAGTTTCAGCTCCCCACTCACTTTTCCCACTACCCCACCCCCTCCCCCCAAAAAAACCCACAAAAGCAAACAAACAATAAAACAACGCTCAAAACCAACTCCCCACAATAACAATCACGCACACAAAAGAAAAAAAAGAAGAAAAAAATCCCACTAAAATAAAAACAAAGCAAAGACAACAAGACCAACCCTAACAAACAAAATATAACAAATAAAAAGGGAATAAAAAAAAACCTCACACACAAATGAATTAACGGTTGATGACCACTTCCAAAACAAACAAACAAAAATCCCAAAACTACCAAAACAATTCTACACCACATCATTATTAATTGATATAATTAACAAGCTATGCAGTCCTTTCACAATAACTATTCATTTATGCATCTTTTTTCCCTCTCAGAAAACTGTTGGACGAGAAGAGAGGATATCGGATCTATACACGATGCTGAAAGACTCGAACACTTGTCTCCATCGTCCACAATGTAGATGTGAAACCTGCTCCTCGAATGGCGACAATCGCACTCATTATCTTGACGTCCATTTTGAATGGGGCTACATGGACGGAAACGGCGCGAAAAGTAACAAAAGAACAAATCACATTTCCAATAGGGCTCATGATTATTTAAATAGAAGAAGAGATCACATGATGCTTCCTTCGATACCACGTGATTTCTCGTCCAATCAGAATAGCATCCCTAAGGAAAATGACAAAGAAGAAGATAATTTAAGAAAAAAGTGTGATTTCATCTATCTTCGTGATGTGTCGTTTAGTAGGTTCGTTCATGACGCTGTGTCAGAGACTAGGAGTGCGAAACATTATCTGAAGCCTTTACTAGAGAATGAGAGTTCACCAAGGGTGCTGAATACAAGGAAACTTCAGCAAAAGAAAAGCAAGAGGAAAAAAGAACAACTAGCTCTTCTTCGTCGGGTGTGTCATTCTAGAAGAACGCTTGGATATTGATAATGTTATTTGTTTTTTTTTTTCTTACAGGGTTTAAGTACCTTTCAAAACATGGTACTAGATATATCAGGACTATCAGTATGTTCATATCTATATAGAGAACGGTAACCGACTGAAGAAGGAATCATTCCTTATGCAAAATACTAGTCACACTTCTGTTCTTGAGAATTGATAATGTATGAACACAACATAATGTCGTGTGCTTAATAACCTAAATGGCTGCATAATTTGACTTCCGAGTAGTAATTCAATACGGCGGATGTGGTTCAAAATTAACATTCGAAATCAATCAACAAAACAACACAACGATAGATAAAACATAAACAAAAGTACCAACCACAACATTTAAAAAGAAATATACTTCCCATTTCCACTCCCTATCAAATCACTCGCAAACAGATGTATAGACGTCTAGAGGCATACACTAACAATCCCCTTTCTTTCTCTCTACCCTCTATCCCTCTCTCTTTATCTATGTCTCTCTCTGTGTCTCTCTCTGAATCCCCAATTCTATCTCCCTATCACTCTCTCTTTCTCTCTCTCTGTCTCTCTCTCTCTGAATCCCCACCTCTCTCTCCCTATCACTCTCTCTTTTCTTTCCCTCTTTATTTCTCTTTTTCCCTATATCTATTTTTTTTCCCTATCGTTTTCTCTCTTGTTGCTATTTTGGCCCCGTTTTTCTCAAACTAAGCAAATCAAATGTGTCTATTGAATTATTCTTAGTACGTAATTAAAGTTGGCTTTATTGTTTTCATTGGATTACACGATGCTTTCCCTTGTCTGTAAGACAATAGTGTAATCCTTTGAAACCGAAGACATTTAACTGAAAAGTATGATAAACCACATAGAAATCGATACATTGCATAATTGCTTCTTTGTCTTTTGTTCTGTCTCTAAATCAAAATTCATTTAAACCAAAATGATTTAGAACGTCCTAAAATTTGTTTTTGAGGATCGCGATGGTTGGAGAGAGGTCATCAGAATGGCATCGTTGTCGGCTACCATCAAAAGTGACGATACTGACAGGTAACAGGTAACAAGTAAAGTAGAATTTGGTTTAGAGTGATTCTGCTGTAATTATACTATGAATCAAAACTTTAAATAAACAATGGGTATAAAGTAGTTTGATTCAATTTTAAGGAATTTGAATTTAGTGTGTGTGTGTTTTTTTGTTTACTCATTAACCTTTCACTCGTGATTTCATACTTAAAATTGTTTTATATTATTGTTATCTGTAATCCATAAATAGAAACCTGATTAGAAATTGTGCGTTTTCCACTGCTTGTGAGAATCCCTAAGGGACTGTATTATAATGTCAACGACTTGATCGTTACCATGATTGGTAGCTTCTCATTCTGGGAGTTTTTTTTTATTGAACTGGAAATATTTCCTTCATTAATTATTTATTATTCATAATATTTCGTCTGATTATGGAACACAATTATTGATGCTGTGCAGTTGAAAACGGCATTCTTCTTCTTTCAATTTTGCCAACGGACTCAATTGTGCTTGAGTATTACTGTTGACTGAGTAGGAAAATTTTCAAATTTTGCCCAGATGGCAGTTTTTAGTAGCCTGCTCTTTGCGATTTAAAACCACTAGGGATTTTTTAACGTGCTTAGATGACAATGTAATCACGGGACCTCTTAGTTTTTTTGTCCGTATCCGAGCAGACTATATGCCAGATCCTACTCACCCTAGGATCAGGGGTGTGAAAAATGCAGAACAAATAATTGCGTTCACCCGGATTCGTACCCATGTCGCTAGATTCAGAGGCATACATCGTTAGCACTGTACACAATATAAATAAATAAATAAATAAATAAATAAATACAAATACCCGTATGCGAGTGGAAAGTGGTTAGAATAGAGGGCTAGAAAAAGGATCTTTATCTCCGAAGCTCACAACTGCAAGTAGTATTTGGGTTAGTTGGGTATATGCCATTCCACAAAATCAAGAAGAAGATCGTCACAGGTACATCCAAAAATCGTTGCAATTGACTTCGCTACAAGCGATATCAACTGCACATAAAATTACAAATAATTTATATTAATCATATTTCATTTGATTTATATTAAATAATATATAATAATATTTTATTTGATTCATATTTAATAATTCATATGTATTGCTTCAGTGGCATGAAATCAATATACATGGATCATTTTGTGCAGCTCAAGTAAGAATTTCACATTATAAAATAAGTAGCGTTGCGGGTTGTGGCTACCAATTGCGAGGCCATTGACACTTATATAGGCCTAAATATTTTTGGTGATAGATAATGACATGTATACTATAGATTGAACCCTTTTGTTTAATATTAGAGCAGTCATGACGATAGTACAATATCTATCAAACATAGATTAAGCGAATTATGAACTTTTATGCACTTAAGGGCGAGGACATAGTGAAGCTGGACATTTTATAGTAGCTTGTTAGGTAAATACTAAGCTCCAAACCTCTATATTAAAAAAAAACCCTGCTTCCGGTTGCTTGAACTAGACCTCCATATGGTCGCTTTCGCTTCTAAGTTCAGGGTAATTTTTATCTTCCGGGTAAGTTATCGGAAACATAAATCTTTGGCAGTTCCATCGTTACCTAGGTTTTAGATAATCCACTGATATGCTAGTTATTTCATCGCGTCGATTAAGAGAAATCTATCAAAACATGGGGTCACAAATCGATACATTGCAAGTCTAAATCTCATAATTTTACTTTCAGTAATGTCAGTCATTTTGGTTTGAAGTTATGACAGCTGATGATGGAATACATTGCTTAATTCAATTAGGTATTCCCACTCAGGGGGCGTAACCCGATTTTTAAAAGTGAGCTAGGCACCATGGATGTAAAAATTAGAGAAACAAGACGGTCTATCTCAAACTCTAGTCTAGTCCTAGGTCTAGACTATCTTCATTGATGGTGGTGATTTGCTTTAATTCGCAACTACCTACGTCACGTGACCTAATTCATATATTATATTGATATACTCTACGCGTAGTCTACTGCCTCAGATAGATCGCTTTGTTTCTATATTGTTTACATTCATTGCCCCTTGGTCACGTGTCAACATTTTTTGAAACGCCTTCTAAAGTGGAAATAACGCATTATCATACAAAAAAAAAAAAAAATGCTGACAATTTATTCAATAGTCAGGTTTTCTTTAATGCCACCAACCTATAAATCTTAGATAAAATGAATATCATATTATGTCATGTAGTGTCTTGGATTATACTGATGGGTAAGTAGAAATATCAATTATATTGAGTTCAGTGATTTATCTGTACTTGGAATATGTCATAGTACGGAAACTCAGTAAATAAAAGGTTTTGATATAGAGTGGATATCATCGGACATGTCGTAGTGTCTTGGATGAGACTAAACAGTGGAAAAGTCAATATACTCATTATCTTTCGAGCACTGTGAAAGTTAATGTTGTGGGATAAAAGTGAAGATTGTTCTTATATAGCGCACTTATCACCAAAGTCCCAAGGCGCTTTACATCTCGTTTACTCCCCCAGCCACAGCAAACACTTCACACTGACGAGACATTCGCCAGTTATGCGTGTTACAATTGTTTTTCGGACAAGAAAGCTGTTTTAACGGCCATGTACTCTATTTCACCTAAGTTCATTGAGGCAATCGACGCAAATTCTCTTACCCAAGGAATCACCGCAGTAAGTGGCGGGAATCGAACTCGAGATCATTGCCGTAGCAGCCACGGCAGTTCAATGCCTCTACCAACTGAGCTAACAACGCTGGATAAAATTTAATACAATCGCATCACTTTAACTGGAATCCTTGGACATCAGGAAACCAGGCAAATTGATGTGAAGTCAGTAGACTAGTTTCAATACCCGAGTAATCATTTAAAAGTCTAAGCCGCCTTTACAATTATTCTTTCCTAATGCTCAAAGCGTATTACAAAAAAAAAGTAAACACTGTCAAACCTGTTGGTACTAAAACCATCGCAGTCCATCTCGTTGATCATACAGAAAAGCTGCCTGAAAGACATGTCATTTCTATTATTCTTAAAATGTCAATTTCTATCAATAGCCAACGTGGTACAGTTGTAACGATGTTTGCCTCTGAATCTAACGACCCTAGTTCGAATCCTGGTGGACACAACTATTTCTACTGCGTTTTACACACCCCTGATCCCAGGGTAGGCAGGATCTGACATCATGTCTGTCGGGTATGGACGAAAAACTAGGAGGCTCCGTGTTTACATCTTAGCACGTAAAAAAATCCCTTGGTAGTTTTAAATCGCCATGAGCAGGCTACTAAAAGTCGCCATCCGGACAAAATTTGAAAAATTCCTACCCAGTCAACAATAATACTCAAGCACAATTGAGTCAGTTGGCAAAATTGAAAGAAGA
>JAUEKR010460003.1:0-11579 GCA_031762895.1 Corambe burchi
GAAGTTCCCTCAATGGTGGCGGAGTTCCCTCAACCACCATGCTATGTAAATCCAATTACTTCTACTAGACCAAGCGTTAAAAAATGTTGTCTGCTACGTTTAAACGGAGGTTGAAAGGTCAAACTAAAAGGTTATAAACCAATCACTAGGTGTATATCATCGCACTAGGAGTTAGAGCCAATCACGTGAGACCTTGCCTGGCATGGCGAAGATCCCTCAGGCTACTCTACTAGTAAAGCCTAGTCCAAGTGATCAGATAGTTGCTGTGTATACTATAGAGTAGAGGTCTAGGATAATTATTACCTACCCAACAAGTTATCAAAAGCTGAAAAATTTCCAGCTTCATTATTACATTGCACTAAATCTTCTTTGTGTTCGCCAAATCATCACACCAAATGATGCCGTTAAAAAAGAGACTGCACATTTGAATTAAACAAGTATAAAATAGTGTTTTGTTTTTTGTATATTTTTTAATGTAATGTATACAGACTGTAGAACATAATACATGATAATTGAAATGGAACCAAATCGGCAAGGAAAAAAGAATAAAGAAGATAGTATTATATGTATATGTATACCAATAATACAATACACAACAGCATTACCATACATATTATTATGTGTAAATAATTTTACGGTATGATGTATGCAACAAATATACACACATGCAGCATAATACAGCAGACCAATAACAG
Source organism: Corambe burchi (assembly GCA_031762895.1). Lineage (NCBI taxonomy): Eukaryota > Metazoa > Mollusca > Gastropoda > Nudibranchia > Onchidorididae > Corambe > Corambe burchi. The sequence goes on from JAUEKR010460003.1 coordinate 696, forward strand.
CTAAGCAATATTGTAAAAAAAAAATTCCCAAAGAATAAACACCGACACTAGTATATCTACTTGCAAAATGATTTAAAAAAAAAAAAAAAAAATGAAAGGGGTGTACATTCATATCTACAGGTATAATTATTAAGCGTGTCAATGGTTAATGAGACAGAGAGAGAGAAAGAGTGAGAGAGATAGAGAGAGAAAGAGAGAGAGAGAGAGAAAGAAAGAGAGAGAGAGAGAAAGAGAGAATAGAATAGAGTAAACCTTATAGAACTACGAAAATTCTAGAAAAAAAAAGAAAAAGTAGTTTTGTTTGGTGACCTTATGTATGACACAGGAGTGGAAAAAATTGAATAACAGCATCAATTGAGCTCAAATTCACAAATAATGGAAATAGATATGTATGATAGTACAGGACAATAGAAATAGAATGATTGGTCTCTGAAAAGCCCTTACACAAATACAGAGAAGAAAATGCCACCTTCTTTATTCTCAGAAAAAAAAAAATGTTATGGTCGAGAGCATCATTAAAAATTTCACTGGAACAACAAAGCAAGCAATACATTTTAGTAAGGAGTCGTAAGACTAAAACTGCAGCAACAAGACATAATTCAACGTTCATAACATTAACATATTATACCTACAAACACGAGGACCATTTCAATGAAACACCATATGTCATTATGCATACGCAATATATAGTGAATTTAAAAATTTCACAGCTGAGCAACTCATGTTAATGTTAAGGACTACTACTACATCTATAACTTATAACTATAATACTAATACCATGTAATTAGGATGCACAATAAAGACAAAGGTCTTCTTTAAATCCTACAGTCTGAAGTCAAAGCAAAAAACACAAACCAAAACCTGCTAATGCTAGAAATAAGCCAAACACTCACATAGGTCCTTATCGTGTACTATGACAACAATAATAATAATAGCCCTTGGTACCTATTCATCATAGCCCCAAAATACAATTGTTTTATGTCAACTTACGGTATATTGTGTGAGATAGAGCCATTGGGGTAGTCAATAATGCATACTTTATGCCTTCTATCAATCACAGAATGTAAATCTTATTCTTAATAAAATAATTACAAAAAAATGTTTGTTTTAAGTTCAACTTTTGGTATAGCAAAGTTTGCAACTTTAAAAGCGGATTTTTGTCAATATAGGAATCAGTTAATACAGAACAATTGTATGCAAACTACATTACTTATTTATTGTACCTTTAAACACTTGCTTCAGATCCCATTAGATAACAAATACAGAAGAATGAATGGAAAAATGATAGCAAAATATGATCTGATAGTCATTTATAGTGTATATATCCTATTTAAAAAAAAATTAAATCAAAATAAATTCAGCACTATAACAATATATCATCGGGATTATTATAACAGGAATGCATGCAGTTTTCATGGTGATGAACGAAAACCATTTAATCTTCAAATAAGATGACATAATTATAAAACTTCTGAATTTCCAAAGATGAAATACTTAGCCTCTTTATAAATTGATTTGTCAAGAAATTAAGAATCATGACTTCTAATTGAGCTTTACATTTCTCAAAGAAAAAAAAAAAATTTTTTTTTTAGAAATACCACAAACATTAAATAAACAGAATAACAAGAAATAACAAAAGTGATAAGATGCACAAATAAAATAAAAACAAACAAAAAACGCCCAATACCACAGAGATAGTTTTGTATACCATTGACTTTTTATTTCTTCAATAATAGCGTTACAAAAAATAAGACAAAAATGAAGGACAAAAACATTCATATATTATGTTACTAACTGGTAGTAAAGTTGAATTTAAACATAAGTGCTGCGTCTACAAATATTTTCACACCAAACAATATTGTCAGAAGCAACATCAATATGTGTATGAGCCTTTTTTTCTTCTCCTCCGCAAAACTATAGATTGGCGAGATAACGACTAACAAATTATAGCCACTTTCTGTGACCAATCCATGCATTATATGATTATTGAGAAGAACTAAGAGACCAGCAGCATTTGTCAGAATCACGGCGTTTGTTAGCTAAATGAAAAATAGTAAGAATCGCTTGAGAGAAAGAATAAGCAAAATCAAAGCTAACACCTAAACACATTTAGTATCACTAACCAGAAGAAAGAAGATTTAAAAATAATATCCAATAGAGTTATTAAAAACCAACAAAATGACAATAAAATAAAAACACAATGAATCACATGTATGAATTGTTATAAACTACGCCGGAAATTTAAAAATAAACAAGAAGAAATTTCATTCCACAAGAGTTATTCACTGTGTAGAATTGTGCAAGTTTCAACATTTAATTGGTGTCTGTAGATAAAAACGCCAGGGTTTCAATAACTATTTCATTCTCAGAGATCAAATTAAAAATCTACATTGATAATACTGGAGACACATACCACATAGATAAATATTATATAAATTAAAGGACATCTATTCCCAACTTACATCGACACAAAACAAAACCCACCAAAAATGAAAAAAAAGAGTAAAAAACAAATTGTATGACAACCAATGTATAACACAATCGTGGCAAATGTATGAAGTTTGTGAATAAAAAAAAAGGATTACATTATAACAATGGTAAATTTAGCGCAAAAAAAGTTCACATTCCATGAACACCGCCACAAAGGAAATCAGTCCAGATTGTCTTCATATTTCCTCGACCGGGGGATAGCGCAAGGAGATGATGACAGGTACAACAATGTCACCATCTTAAAATTAAGTTTCAGTGGCGGCCAAGTATATTCAGCGAAAAATGCATGCACCGTAGTAAGGTATCGTTCAAAGTCGCAAACTAATAATAAAACAATGGAAATCATAATAAAAAAAAAGCATTTATATCAACAAAATAATTGTTGGTATTTTTCTCTCTCCATACAACCACTCACAGGCACTCATCTGTACACCAATACACATAAAATTGCACTGACGTCATGCAGATCAATAAGCTATAGCAACAAATATTCATATATATATAATTATCGCAAAAAGCTTTTACTGAATGACAATAAAGTACGAATCCAATATCAATCAAATCATACAATCAAATATGAGCATAGTATTATTATTTTAGTGATAAAAAGAGCTTTAAAAAACTGAATAGGGATTTATCATGCGTTAACAAATAATAATAGCAACAATATGGATGATACTAAAAATGATGATTATTAAAAAAAAAAAAATTATAATCAATTCCGCTACATATGTCAACTTAGCATGACACTAAATGATGCTTAGCACACAGTACCAATATCAACATGATGTTTTAAATAGTGAAATAAGAATATAGTTAATTTTGTTTTCATCAAGTACAAAAACAATGCCCATTCCTAGTTATATAAAATTAAAATTATCATTACTACTAATAAAAAAGAACACATATTTATGCTCAGAAAAATATAGTAAAAACTACTTAGAAATACAGTAACAAAAAAAAAAAAAAGCCAGGGTTAAACTAATAAAATTATAAAGGTGTTTTTAAGTTGAGTTGTCACAATACCGAAATAATAAAAAATATATCATCAATATCCATCAATAATATTGAATTAAATAATATAAAGAAATCCCACCATCGCACCATTCACATTGTATCATAGTAAAGACAAGAAGATGAATTTTACAAGCTAACAAAAAAAAGTTTTGTAATCGACAGTGATAATTCGAAGGGATCACAGGAAAACGTATAATCTCTGAGGTCCCGCAAGCACTAAACTACCCCAGTTCATCTATTCGGCAGAGTTGATGTCTGTGTGTTTCACATTGCTGAAGTCAAACTCAGTTCCTGTGATACGCTTGAATAAATCAAGGACATCGTCACATGTGGATTCAAAATGGGTGGTGGCGTCGTACGACTTGGAGATGAACATCTGATTAGGAAGATCAAACAGAAACCAATCATCACAACAATATTTAGATAAGTGACGATAATGACAAAAAGGAAAAAAAGATAAAAATGTTTATCATAGAAAAACCTGAATCCATAATTGACTCTAAAAGAGAGATTGAACAATTTATCAACAGCATGTAACTACATGATAAAAAAACCTTAACATAAAAAGAATGTAATAAGTAGAGTGATATAAATTGAAAAGAAATATTATAAGGCTACCAAGTGAAGAGGAAAAAGACAAGGAAGATTATTATCATTGTGAAATAATAATTCTCATGTATTTTGAATGATGCATAGGGGTCGTTAAAAAAAGGGTCACTACATTCGAAAAGCACCACAACAGAATTCACAAGTTAAGTCAACTAACTATGATCGTTCTTACCTTGCTTTCCGTGCCGTCATCAATGGGTTCAAACAAGTCGACAACGCTGACAAACTTCTCTTCCACTTCACCCAAGAGGTCAAGGCCAGGCTTGAGTTCAGCCTCTGGGTTGTTGGTCTCCACAGTGGTGGACACAATAGCCATGTAGTAGTTCTTGGCACACACGTTGTGAGTGGCTGACACCATGCACACGTAGATGTCTGGAAAACAACAGCAAGAGAATACAGGTTATAACCATCCACTTATGTAAAAAATTGTAAACTGATTTCCTCATCAGGGGGTTCTTTACTACTAACAATAAATACAATAAAAAACAAATTTAGGACTGGAGGAAAATGTTATTCAGAGGTGTCATAATCTGGAGGCTGCCAACCTTTCAAACAAATAAATTATGATTCATGCATTCAAAATTAGAGATTTGGGGTAAAAATCCAGGATGCCACGGCAGAATCGTAAATTGAGAATCAAGTAGTAATAGCAATGCTTTATATCATAAACATTATAATATGAATTACTTATTTGAGTAAATATGACAATTATTTATCTACTGTTCTGATTAGAATGCACCTCTTAGACTTATACTTCTATACAAGTCATAGTTAGGCTTAATAAACATACTAAACACACTAATCAAAGCAGTCATTCCCATGTCCACATTATGGAGATGCAATGGAATTAAAAACTGAACTGAATGAATCAACAACATTGATGCTTTAGTATCATTAGTCCAGTATCTCTAAAATTCAGGAATTCAGGATTGGGGGCTAGAATTCAGGAAATCCCGAAAAATTCAGGGTAGTTGGCAGCCCTATACGGCGCATGAACCAACAGTAATGCTTGGCAACATAAATTAGTTGAGCCAATAGTGCATTGTCTGTTTTTTTAACACAAAAATCCTGTCTAGGTTTAGACTTTATTCCATGGCCGACAGAGTTGATGTAAACTAAAAATTACAAAACATTTGCCTTACCGTCTTTGCGTCCCACTTGGTTTTGTGGAATGATGATTTGTACAGACTGGCTGTCCTTGGTGTTGGGAATCGTGTGCTTCAGAATGCAAATGGCTCGCACAACCTGGGGAAAAGGAATTAAACACAATTGAATAATTTCGTAATAATTACGATAATCTATATTGCGCCGCTTCTAATAACAGGCCTTGGGCGCTATACAATGACATTAACTAACCATTAACATAAAATATCTGATATTCCAATGTACACAAATGAGAAAAGCATTGTTAATATCAATTAAACATTCCACTCTATAAGCATTATTACTTACAATGCCAATGTCCATTAAAATACATCAGTTAGTCTGACAAACGTTTCTGCTGGTTTCCTTTAACTAGGTGATTAACCAAATTAATGGCTTTTTCATGACTGGCCAAATATAAGCATGGCTAAACTTTAGCAACAACAATTACTGAGTTCATACCTGTCCAACTTTCTTGCACCTGTCTGGGGCGTAGGTTGGGTCGCAGACAATAATTTCACACTTGGCAGTGTCCTTTCCGTCATTCACGCCAATTATTTTGCCATCCTCACGGACAATGTCATGGACAGGCTTGTCCAGCATGTAAGTGCCGCCATAGATAGCGCTAAGCCTGTACAGAACACAAAAACAAGCATAACAATGATAAATATAATGTAGAATAGAAATAACTAGGTGATCCGTTAATAGAGTTGATAAATTTTAATGACCACTTCATTGATGTTTCAATAACATATATAATCCAAAGATGTTATCTAGACCTAGACCTTCAAGTTGGTTTAATTCCAAGATGGCTTGAAAATAGAAAGGAGCCTCAAACCAGAATGTCAGAAAACAATGCAATATTCAAACTATCAAAATTTAGACTTATAATCAAAACCCTTCAACACTATCAATGTAATCTGGTAATTTTCCACAAAAAATTCAAACTTATATCATACAGATAACAAAAACAAAGCCATTTACATGAATAAAAAATAGAAAAACAAAAATACAAATTATTACATCTTACAAAGCATTAAAACCCCTTAAATAATAGCAAACAAAATGATACTCCTTAAAAGAATAAAGAATACAGCACCAATATCAAAATTCAATATCACTTTAAAAAAATGAGGCATAAAGATAATATGTAGACCCATTAACAAAAAAAACCCTCAACCCAACTAATCTATTGCATAATTATGAATGTTGAGTAGAGCTAAAGTTGTTACCTAGCAAATCCTTGTGGTAGCTCTCCAAGACCGTAAAGTGGGTAAAGATATGGAGATTTGCCGTAACGGCTCAGTGAGTCACTGTACAAACGGCAGCGTTTGATCAAGTCTCTGGCTGGACCCTGGAGGTAGCTGTAAACGAAAAAAAAAAAGTTTACCATATGAGCAGAAAAATAAAAAAACTATAAAAAAAGGAAGGTAAAATTCCCTTCGACATTAGGTTTTTAACATGTATATAATATATTACATGTAAGATCCATGTGGTATAGACATAATGGTACTTTTCATGATGAAAAGCAACCAAGTAAAAATACTAATAATACAAACATTATAACACATCTAGTCTATTTAAATCATATAACGATCAGAGCTTTGGGGATAAGGTGTTTATATTTGAACATGTTAACAGAAATGTGTCAGCCGATTTAAAATCGCATAGAGAAAGCTGATAAAAGTCCCTACTCAGGAAAAATTGGAGGAATAAAGCAATATGAGGAATAAACATAGGTTTGCAAAACAAAATTCGCGATGAATTGGGATTTGTACCACAGAAGATAGAATTTGTCCCTCAGTTTTAAGGACTTTTACTCCCAGCAGGAAAAAATAATCATGAGAATGAGATATGTGCCTTACGTATCATTTCTGTACAGAGCCAGAGCGTGTCCGGTGAAGTCGATAGTGCTGCCTTCCAACTTGTACTTAGCGTACATATCACTGGCAGTTGTTTTCTCGTCGATACCTTTCCATGTATCGGGGGCGTTCTCATCATACTCCTGAGCATGGACCAAGAAATTCCTAAAGCGACGCTTCTCCAGTATACCCATCAAAGCTGGGGAACAATATTCCAGATCATAATGAAAGAGAGAATCTCAACATGAGGACTTAATTAAAAAAAATAACAAAGAATAAAAAAATGGAAAAAAACTGACATAAATTATAATTAAAAATGGAAACCTTAAAAAAAAGTCAAGACAGTTTGCATTGGGCTACCTTAGAATATGAAGGATATATGATTACAAAAGGAAACTAAAATGCAGTCAAAACAAGAGAGAGCAACATTTAAATTTGGATAATGAATTTTCAGAGTAAAAATCCATATTACTTCAATATGAACAAATAATCATTCACAGTGATATCATGATTACAGAGATGCCACCAAGCAATATAAAAAAGCTTGAAAATTTTCACTGCTACGTACTTTAAAAAATCCTGATGATTAATAATAAATAAATCAAATACATTTCAGCAATTATATTGGCAGATGTCAATCTGGAAGAGATGGCACAGGATCGACATGGATGATGAGCTCTTTTCTCTGCTCTATATACCTGACGGTACAGGAGGAGAGTAAGTATTTACGTTGGATATCTTATTAGGTGAGACTATGCATGACGGTACAGGAGGAGAGTAAGTATTTACGTTGGATATCTTATTAGGTGAGACTTTGCATGTAGTAAGTAAAATGTAGCAGTACAGCTTGCTATATGACTATACGAGTGGTCAAAACTTTACATATTTCAGATGATGTGTTATATTACTGAGAATAGCAGAATAATGAGAACATAAATATTCACTAAGTAACAGTATTACTAATACTAACCAACTGAGGGTGTTATATATTGTGGAAATGACATGCAACAATTGAGGATGATATAAAATATAAAGGAGTTTATTCCCATGTTTAAGCAAAGCCACTCACATGAGGACAAAGCTTCCTTGTCGTCAGCAGGGACTTTGAAAATCTTATTGCCCTTAAACACATAGCTTCCTTCGACAGACTTGAACTCAAGGTAGCGAGTAACACCGGTGTGGATCAACAACTTCACCAATTGGCCTGAAAATTGGAAGTAAATAAGGAAAAGAATGTGAATATTTAATATACATTGTGCATTACACCAAAGTCTCAGATTAACTGCTACAGACATCTAGTCTTTCCCCCTTATGTACTGCGATACACAATGAAAAACAAGCTGTCAATTTCAATAATAAAATATATTAAGTACAAACAAAATACTAGATACAGCCTAAACTATAAGTATAGTGGAAAATAAACTGAGTAGCAACAAGTCAACTTGTAGTGAACTTGGTTAGAGCAATCCTTTTTTCATGGTTTCATGGAACAAACCCCATAAGCAATACAAAATGCCTGTAACAACCATGCCCCCTGTCTCCCCACCAACCCAAGACATCCCAACAAGCCTAGCAGTTGACAGAAGGTCTTTAAAAAAAAAGTAAATGACAAACCAAACATTTAACTATAACTGTACAAAAAATAAATAAAAACTCACCATTAGCCATAAGGAATTTGGGAATGAGATCTACATTCCAGTCTCTCTCCTTTCCAAATTTGTCACCAACAGATTCACGACCAAAATGTTTGTAGAGCTGATTGAAAGATAAAATGAAAGATACAAGACAGTTCAATTAATTTAAATGATTTCTGTCAATAAAGTAGGTGGTAGAATATGTAATACATAATTTATTAGTATTAATATGTCAAATATAATAATAGATTGCTATTCGCAAAATGTATAGTCCTCATTATTATAATTGTCATTCAAGGGAATTTATTTCAATGCATTTGGTTAAAAAAAGACAAAAAACCACAAGATATCATAAGGTATGTGTGATATTTTAATTTAAAATATCTAATGAAAGTTTGTAAAGAAGACTTTACTTTTATAGTATCTCTTTTGCTATTGACATGGCTCATACTTACTTGATCAAGAGGAGTCAAAGAGGTACTTTCTCCACCATAATACTTGTTGCGGTCCAAATGAAGCACCTTCTTTCCAGATACGGAAAGCATTCCACTCAAGATGCATTCCTGCATTGAAAAAAAATAAATATCAATTATCATAAATACAATAACATAATTTTCATTCATTAGCATTACATCAGCCTTTAGGAAAGGAGGTTTTCTGTACCATCTACATAGGCCTAATTACGAGAGTCTTATAACTTCCATTCTCATACTCATACAACCCTAGTTTACTTATTTGCACATATTGTCGGCATGCTGAACATGAACTCTCCATTCGAAGTTCCAATCAGTTGATCAGGAAACTCACTTATAGATCTGGTCTAGTCTACTTAAGATTAGGCTAGGGGCTAAGGTTATACCATGCTACTGTGCTAAATTTGTCGATTTGTCATAGTCATTATCCATCCAACCTAAAAATTAAAAAAATATGTCATGTTTATAAGTTTAAACGGAAATGCTATAAACGTCTAAACACTAGAGTTAACCTTGACGATTTGTTCATAATATAAGTGCTTTGAGCGAAACTTAGATATATATATCTGCGATGCATAAAAACTAGAGCGCAATCACGAAAAGTGATGAACTACCGCACTAGGTAGGCTTAGGCCTAGACTCGTAGCTCCTGTCAAATGGCTCTCGGTAACTCAATCACTGATTACAATATAAGGTAATGAAGCCCATTGATTGGTCAACATTCAGAATGCTGCCTTCGTCACTAATTCCAATTTTAAACAATGTTTAATGAGCCCTTGATATCATGTTACGAACCAATGAGAAAAGTTGAAATCATACTCATCGGTTCCGAATTCCTCTTTAATCAGGAAATGATGATAGCTAGGATCTCAAGATCAAGTTCAAGACTTGTGCATCCCGATTCTTCTTCTTCTTCTTTCAATGAGTCAACTGACTCAACTAGTTGAGTATTACTGTTGGCGTGCATGTTCAAGTTATTTATTTTGATTCGCAACATAATATGTCAAATAAAAATGATACAGCATTACAATATGGTCAAAGCGAAAGTGGCAATCTTCATCATCCCCAATGTCATTGTAATCATCCTCCTGACTTCAGTAGTTCATAAAGTTTCCAAGAAGACCCAATTTAGTTGGAAAATATTGGAAAAAGTCCACAAAATCATTTTGTTCGTTGTTTTTTTTTTTTGCATAAAAGGTAGAATATTATTGTAAAGCGTAATTAAAAGCTTCAATCCATAATTTGATGCAGTAAACGAATTGATACAAGCTGTTCAGTCTATCGGGTCTAAAAAAATCTGAAGTATCGACAAGGATTTACGTCTTCAAACCATCGAGGGTTACTCTAAACGTCTAACAATTATCTATAGTCTAGACTATAAGTCCAATTCACTGTTTAATTTCATTAAATATTAAAGTAAAACTCTGCAATTTCATTAAATATTAAAGTAAAACTCTGCGGTTCGGAGACGTAAATCCTTGTCGATGCTTCAGAATTTTTTTAGAGCTGATAAACTAAACAGCTTGCATCACTTCGTTTTTTGCATCAAATTATGGAAATAAGGCCTTATATTACTTAGCATAATGTTATTCTACCATATTATGCAAAAAAATAACCTAAAAACACAAATTTGTGGAGTTATTTCGATATTTCCCA